>JANITX010000010.1:13573406-13583921 GCA_027564395.1 Erythroxylum ulei | reverse complement strand
TAATTTGACAAATATAATGTACAAAATAAAAATTATTCTATAAATTAATAAATATTAATTTATCAATAAATTAATAAAATATTTATTTATCGATAAATTAATAACTCCGTATAAGATAATAATTTTTTAAGCCCCAATAATATTTATTTATCAAAATTTTACTGTAATTCATAATAGTGTGCCCAGCCTTGGAGGAGGTTTTACATCAGACCAGGTCAGTACAAGTTCCTATTTCATATTGCATAAACAGTTTATTATGCTCAAATTCCTCTTTTACTGATACGCACAAGAGAGGAAAATAGTTACGAGTGACGTTAACGTCTCCACAAAAAACATTGTCCCTCACGTATACTATCGCATTCATTAACTGATGCAACTGTTTGATCTGCAGACACAACCATATCGAAATTCTGCCAGAGCAAAAGTAAGTTTTCATGATAACTACTAATCCCATAAAACAAAAAGAATGCCAATTTCTTTTGTTCTTCTTCTTGCTTATATGAAAAAAAAAAAAAAGTTAACCAGAAAACAAAACACACTCCAAGGGGCATCTAGTTGTGTCACAGAATAAGAAGAGACACTGTAAATTGCATAAAACTGCTAACAGAGCCCATCGTCAAACAAATGGGTATCCATCTCTCACCACTGATTGCAACGATTAATATCAAACACATCATTAGAATGACCTCTTTCTGCTAATTACTGCGGAAATGATTTCTCCAAGTTCCTCACCACAATCCTCCTGCACGTGATGCCCTGCCTTCAAAATGAAATTGTCCGACATATGTTCAGAAAGTGGACATGTGTACAAGTTATGTTCCCATCCTAAACAAAGTCTTTGTACAGTCTGAAGAAACTAGATCAGTATAAAGTAATTCAACAAGCATAAAGAAACGATTCCAACAATATCAAGAAAGGGATGTTTATATCAGGAAAACTAAAAATTTCCAGTCAACTTTGTGCAATTGCCCGTGACACATCTTATGGTGAAGCTAACTTTAATAAAGGAAACTGTTACGTCTACTAACAGATCCTACAATAGCTCACATGCCTCCAACGTGTTGGAAGTAGCTAACTGACTGAAAAATAAAGCAAATAAACATAGAGAAATGGAAGAGAAACCATCCAAAAGGTCTCTCATTTACTTTCTTTTTGTCTGACTGCACTTGAATAGTTTCTGCTCTGCAGGTTTACGTCCTTAGACTCAAAAGCTTGAGTCAGCGAATCATTTCAATTTGGTACCATGTCATTATGTATCACAAATCAAATACTTCAAATTATACATATTGAACGTCATTCCTTTTAGGTGAAGAACCCAATTCCAGTTACAAGCTGCAAAGAAGGAACTCCACTCAAAGAAGGGTAGTATTAGTGAGGATAAAATTCTGTGTTCACGATGAGTGTTACCTATTCTAGAGATATGTAATTGATAGGATAATTCAAATCCTGATTATAGGTATTACATTCCCTAATTAGTTTTGATTTACTCGTATATATATATATGTCACTCCTTTGTTCCTTTCCCTACATGGTATCAGAGTCAATCTTTGACTATTTGAATTTTTAGCCTTTGTTCTACCCAGTAAGTAGAAGTCTTAGTTTCATCCTTATTCTCCGTTTTACCCAAGGAGCAAAACTTCGAAGTTCTTCTTTTTATCATCCTAGGTGACCATTTGCCCTCAGAACTAGCACCACTAGGAGTGTAGCCAGCCCACCGGCCTCGAAGTTTTGTTTTTTATCATCCTAGGCGACCATTTGCACTCACAACTAGCACCACTAGGAGTGTAGCCAGCCCACCGGCCTCCCCCCAAAGGCTAGTCACCAAAAGCCCTGCATGTGAGCCTCATATGCAGTTTGAACCTTATGTCTCCTCTCCCACGTGTCAATGCGGGACAAAATGCACAACGTTGTCTCGCCCTCTTGTCAACTTCTTCGATTGTAACACTCTTCCTCTCCATCACCTCTGTGTGCTAGGTTTTGCTCAGTCCTTCTGTATGGTTCCACACGTATTGATGTTAGTGATGCTCTAGGCGACTCGTCTCTGCTACATTGTGTCTTGGGTGATATTATTGATTTTGTTATTGGAGACTGCTGGTTTCTCAAGCTCTTTCACTCCAAAACCAAAAATGAAAGTTTGCCATTTCTTTTCTTTTCCTTTACACTGTGGTTTTGTTAGGTTTAGAAGCATAAGGAATCTCTGTTCAATGAAATCAAATAAGGACTGTGAGTGTTTTTCAAACTTTCTTCCCTTCTTGTTGAATTTACTCATGAATATGAGAGCTCATTGGTGATGAGAGAACTCTCTGATCTCCTATACTTTGTTTCTGGATAAAAGGCAACTTATCTTGTCTGTTGCCTTTATTCAATATATATAGGAACATAACTGTTCCTTAGATAGGGACTACAAGTAGTTTTCTAACCACTAAAAACAGTAGAATAATTAACCACTAATAATTGCAGAATAACTAATAAAATAGACCAAGTACTTTGACTTGTTCATTGAGTTGTTGCCCGATCCTTTTGCTTTAACTTCCCATGTGTAAAGCGCTCATACACTTTAGGAGATGTAACATTAATCCCCTCCCCAACAACACGCTTGTCCTCAAGTGTGAAAGAAGGATAATGTTGGTGGATATGATCAGCATCCTCCCAGGAAGCATCGGTTGGTGACAGTCCTTGCCAATGAACTAACACTGGAGAAATACCACGAAAAAGGCGATGGTCCAAAATAGCCTATGGTTGGGGTCGTGCGTCATCAGAAGGAAAAGATGGCAGTGTTGGCCAAACTACAAGATCTTCATGAGAATGGTAAGGCTTCAAATACGAAATGTGGAAAAAAGGATGGATGCGGGACTCCAGAGGCAGCTGCAAGCGATAAGCAACCTGACCAAAACAACCTGGAACAAGAAATGGACCATAATATTTTGAAGATAGCTTCTGACTGGATCTTTGCCACAGAGAAAGTTGACGATAAGGCTGCAACTTGAGTAACACCAAGTCCCCCAACCTAAAATTCCAGATTGCGATGTTTAGCATCATAATTAGTTTTCATATTGGATTGAGCTTGTAGTAGACAATCACAAAGTGTATGTAGCATGTCATCCCAATCTCGAAGAGCAAGATCCACAGCAGCCAACCTGGAAGAGTTCGGAACATATGAAAGTAGACGTGGAGGAGGACGGCCATACACCACCTCGAAAGGTATGCACTTCAAGAAAGAATGGAAACTAGTGTTATAACAATATTCTGCCCAAGAAAGCCAGTCAATCCATTTCTTAGGCTTATCACTAGTGAAGCAACGAAGATGCATCTTGACGTGGTTGACAACCTCCGTCTGACCATCCACCTATGGATGATAAGACGAACTGAAACAAAGTCGAATGCCATATAATGAGAAGAGTTACTTCTAGAAAGCACTAAGGAACACAACATCCCGGTCAGAAACAATAGTTTCTGGCAGTCCATGTAGCCTAACAATCTGCTCAGAGAAAAGATGAGCCACAGATACAACAGTATAGGGATGAGAGATTGCCAAGAAATGAGCATATTTAAAAAAGCGATCAACCACAACAACAATAACAGATTTGCCACGAAAGACTGGTAACCCATCCATGAAATCCATCGAAATATCCGACTAGACTTGAGTAGGAACAGCTAAAGGTTGAAGGACGCATGCCAGATGGAGATGCTCAATTTTGTGTTGTTGGCACACTTGACAAGTGCGAACAAATGATTGAACAGCAAACTTCAAGCCTTTCCAATAAAAAGCAGATGTGACACACCTTAAAGTCTTTTGATAACCTTCATGTCCCATATTATGTAGTGAAAGTATTGTCTCACATAATGGAGAAGAAGACAACAAGTAAACTCTATTTTTGAAGAAAATTAGACCATTCAAGAACTTCCAAGGACCAACTACTTCCCTAGCTGAATTTTGCTAATCAACTACTGTAATTTAGAATTGGTAGCAATTTCGTAACGAATGTGATCAAAAAGAGTCAATAAAGGCATAGAAACAGCAAGTAAAGACTGATCATTGTCTTCAAATTGACGAGATAAAGCATCTGCTACAATGTTTTCGCAGCCAGCCTTACACTCCACAGTAAAATCATAACCCAAAAGTTTACTTAGCCAACGCTATTGTGGAATTGTGGAGTTTCGCTGTTCCAATAAATATTTAAGACTATAATGATCTGTGCGAACCAAAAAGTTAGTTCCACAAAGGTATGGGTGCCAGTGAGACACAACTTTAGACAAAGCAATCAATTCTTTTTCATAGGCTAGAAAACGACGATGTCGATCAGCAAAGATTCAACTAAAATAAGCCACAGGTCGCCCATTCTATTGCAGAACCACACCTATACCACTCCCCAAAGCATCACACTCGATCTCAAATGGCATTGAGAAATCTGGTAAAGCGAGAACTGGTGTTGTGGTCATGGTCGCACAACAATTTTACCATAATCGTGAACAAACTTTCGGTAGTAACCCATTAATCGAAGAAAACCCCATAAGCCCTTAATGGTGGTTGGTTGCAGGCATTGAGTCATCGCTTTGATTTTATTTGGGTCAGCAAAAACTCCTATAGCAGAAATTTGATGGCCCAAATAAGAAACTATAGTCTGAGCAATAAAGCATTTAGAACGCTTTAAGAAAAGCTAGTTCTAGTACAAGATTGAGAAAACCCCCCGCATGTGAGATAGGTGTTCTACTAAACTCCTACTGTAGATCAAAATATCATCAAAAAAGACCACCAAGACAAATTTCTAAAGATAAGGACGAAAAATGTCGTTCATTAGATCCTGGAATGTGAAGGGTGCATTGGTAAGGCCAAATGGCATCACTAAGAACTCGAAATGGCCATGATGTGTACGGAATGCAGTCTTGGCCACATCATTTGGATGCATGCAAATCTGATGATATCAACATCGGAAGTCGAACTTAGTGGAGCACCATGTAGTTCCTCTAACAATTCCTCGATGACTGGTATAGGAAATTTGTCCTTGACGATCTTTGCGTTAACTCCTTGAAAGTCTACACATAATCGCTAAGTAGAGTCTTCTTTCTCAACTAATAACACCAAAGAAGACTACGGTGATTGGCTTGGACTTATTGATCCCTTCACTAACATCTCATCACTTTGCTTTTCAATCTCTGTCTTCTGTGCGTGCTGATATTGGTAAGGGTGGACAACAATTGGGTCAGTTTCGCTCATTAAAGTAATTTTGTGATCCCACCAATGAGAAGGAGCTAACCCCATTAGTTCCTTAAAAAGAGCCTCAAACTCCACTTATAGGTTCTGAATTGAGCAGGTGACATGGTCATCTTGCAGCATTACCTGATTAAATGAAGAACCTTGCTGTTGTAGCCCTTGCAATTTGAGGTCGGCGCCATCCCACACAATTGGTCCCAACGTGCCAAGCCAACTGATACCTAATACTGCATCACAAAAACCAAGAGGCAATATATAAAAGTCCAATTGAAAAATGTGGTTTCCTAAATGGAAACAAACATTTTTGCAAAGTCCAAGACATTGCAACTTCTCAACATTTGCCACCACAACCTAAAGATGATTTTTCTTATCAATATTCAAATTAAGATCAGTAGCTAAAGAAGAATCTAGAAAACTATGTGCGCTACTAGTATCAACCAAGATGCGCAGAGGCCTTTATGGATATGGCCCCCAAGTTGCATCTTCTAAGCATTTGGAGTTCCTGTGATAGCATGGAGTGAAATTTGCGGATCTGGGTCAATGTCAGACCGTGATTCATCCTTTGACAAATCTGCAGGGCCATCAATGAAGAATAATTTCGGACAACGATGTCCAAGCAAATAAGTTTCATCGTAGTTAAAACAGAGATTCTGTCATGTGCCTGCCATTTCAGCTTTGGTTAATCGCTTGATATACTGAGGTGGAGTTGGTCGTGAGGACGGATCTTTGTTCGAATTAACCCAGGCAACTCGTGGTTGCGGCTGTTGGATATTTTCTGAACATCTCGCTCCACGATGACGTTCATATAATCGAGCTAAGTTCATGGTAGTGGTGAGATCCTCTGGTCAACGCAATTCCACTTCCACGCCGATTGAATCCTACAACCCACTAATAAAAATCTCCACTTCTTGATCTAGTTGAAGGAAGGATGCACGAGCAAACAATTGTTCAAATTGACGTTGGTAGTCTTCTATCAAGCCAATCTGGCGAAGTCGAACCAATTACCAATTCCGCCAATTTACTGCGACTACTTGAAGGTGTAAATCTTCTGAGCAGTAGTCCTTAAATTCCTCCCAATCCCAGTCTGGACGATCCTTGTCCAATTTCAAAAATCAATACTAAGCATCATCTTCCAAATGTGGAGCAACCATGCTCATCTTATCGCGATGTCGAACTTGCTAATGTCGAAAGTAGTAATCGCAGTGACTCAACCATGATAACAGGTTGGTTGACCCATCGCAGCGTGGGAAGTCCAATTTGCAGTGACGGTGTGGACCACTGCCTCCACTGCATTCCAGATCCCCATCATCCTGGCGATTGGAGCGATCACGATTGACACTTCCCTCTCTGTGTTCTCGATGATTGTGAGTAATGTGAGATACTTCTCGCATCATCTCTTGAAGTTGGGCTTACAATTGGTGACGATCACATTCTCGTTCTTTCCTGTATATCTCTTGATCTTGTTGGTATTGGACCAGAAATGCATCCAACTGTTGCTGTATTGAATGGTTTGGGTCGCCCATAGTAGTCTCTAATACCAAATTGTTAAGGCCCCTGCTGTAGGATCTAGTTATGGGTCTCTGTTCAACGAAATCAAATAAGGACTCTTAAGTGTTTTTCAAACTTTCTTCCCTTCTTGTTGAATTTACTCATGAATATGAGAGCTCATTGGTGATGAGAGAACTCTCTGATCTCCAATACTTTTTTTTTCTGGATAAAAGGTAACTTATCTTGCTTGTTGTCTTTATTCAATATATATAGGAACATAACTGTCCCTTAGATAGGGACTATAGGTAGTTTTCTAACCACTAAAAACAGCAGAATAATTAACCATCAATAACTGCATAATAACTAATAAAATAGACCAAGTACTTTGACTTAATCACTGAGTTGTTGCCCGATCCTTTTGATTGAACTCCCCATGTTTAAAGCGCTCATGCACTTTAGGAGATGTAACAATATTCTATCAGTGTTGAAAGTCAATTCATGTCTTCCCCAACCGTTCATCATTAAGCTACCCTAGAACATATCTTATGTTATCTAAAGGAATACTGTGTGAAAATCATGGACAATCACGTTGAATTATTTTCATATGCTAATTAGACAGGTTCTAAGATTGACTAGAAATCTACTACTGGCTATTGTATCTTTGTTAGAGAAAATTTGTAGTGGAAAAGCAAGAAGTAAAATGTTGTATCCAAATACAGTAGAGAATCTGAATATAGAGCTATGGTGTAAGCATTATGTGAGATAATGTGGATATATCAATTATTTGAATTTAGTTTTAAAGCCTAAATTCCATCAGAGTTGTGGTGAAGTAATCAAGTTGCTATGTATATTGCTTCTAATCTTGTGTTTCATGAACAAATTAAACATATTGAGATTGACTATCACTTTCTTTGTGAAAAGTGCAATAAAACTTGATTTCTATAGGATATGCCAAAGTTAGAAAACAACTCAGAGATATTTTTACAAAAACTACAAACGGTTTCAAGTCAATTATATTTGTAACAAACTGGGGATGATTAAAATCTAAACTCCCACTGAGGGGAGTGTTACAAATTCTAGAGATATGTAACTAATGGGATATTTCAAAGCCTAACTATAGGCTTGATTATAGGGATTACATTCCCTAATTAGTCTTGATTTATTTTTCTATATGTATCCCAAGAAAGAAATCAAATAATTTTCCTCCTTTCGTTACAATGAGCAATCATTATCCTATGTGCAAAGTTGATGGATTTCATGTTATACAATGCAATGCATAAAAAAACGAATTAGATAGTTCTTTTTACGTCAAGTTAGATAGTTACCATTGGAAGCTCGATTAGTTTATGCCCTGAATTTTTACAGAAGGTTTCAACTCCATCATAGCTCAACCAACGATCTCTTTGACCCCAGCAAAGAGTAGTTTGAACTTTCCAATTTTGATCCAAGAGAACCATCCTCATATCTTCAACATATTTCTATAACGAAACCAAAACAAAATGGTAGCAGAACACTATACAAACATCTGAAGATGAAAACTAGTATGAAAATTTTCACTTGTTTTCTATAGAAAACAAGGTGACATTGCTCCTAAATCCACTTATAGAAACACTTGGAATATAGCTTCAAACAAACAAGATAATTTTCTATACAGTTAAATTACATAAAGCTTATGAAGTACACTACTAAATTAGGTGTAGATTATGCATATCGTTTTCATTAGAAACCTGGAACTTGCACTTGCAATACTCATATATGTCAAGGATATCTTCCTTTTAAATGAGACCCATAGATATTTGGTTAAAAGGAAAATGATTAAGTACACCTGTTACTCTCTTTTACTCTCTGCCTCTCCATATTTCCTTTCTTTTTAGTTTTTATTTTGTTCGCATACTATCCGATTATAAGAAAATAGAAAGGAAGAAACTAAGCACGTTTAGGTCCTTCTTCATGGCCCTACTAATCGCATTCAATGCAAACCCTGCTGAACCTGATGTGAGATAAGGTCTTCTATACACCATTGCATCATCTTCTTTCATTTTATAAGGACCACAACTTGTCAAGGCTTTGTCACTGGCCCTTAGAGGATCCTATGCGGGTGCAGAAGTGAACCATAAGTTGTGTCAAACGAAAATTGTAAAAGATATGAAAAATAACTAAGCATAATAGTTGTGCAAAAAGATGACAGATAACAACAGTAAGTCAGTAACCCCTCTTGCACATAACTTGAAACAAATCTTTACCTGAGAAAAAATTTCACCTAGCAAGAAGTTGCTGAAAATAGACAAAGCTGATGGAAGGTTCGCATGTGTAGCTGTTAGCTTTGAGTGAACGAGAGACAAAAACAATGTGTGTTAGTCATTACCATCCTAAAAATTGAAAAATAAGAGAGATTCTTTTATATTTTTTGTTGAAGATGTAGGAAGACAAATTCAGCTGACTGTATACACTTCTTATAAAGTAGCAAAGTAAGTCAAAACATAGAAACTATGAGATTTGCTAGTTGGTAAACCTTTATTAATTACGTGGAAGAGTTAGGATGGCATACCCACTCACCAAGATTAAGATTGTTGGGAAGGAGGGAGGTCATCATAAAAAAAGCAAGGTCTCCAAGAGAAAAATGAAAGTGACAGTTTTTTCTTCTGTTCTTTGAATTTCTAGTCAGATTAGGTGTGTGCTATAACTGCAAAGAGATTTATAAAGTTTAACATTCTAAAACTACATTAACCTGCTGTCTCTAGCATGAAAACACAAGATAAATATTGACTTGAAGAAATAACAGAAATAGTGAAGGTTGAGAAAATCATTACAGGAGGATTCAGGAGTACTAAATCTTTGAGCTTTTCCTGATGATTGTAAGCATATTTAACAACCACTGGCAAAAAGTAGCCCTACAAAGTACATCAATTATTAGAGGATCATCAGTTATATTTCAATGAAAATAGTATTTATGAGGTGCATCAAACACATGGAAAATTATTTTGTAAAACAAACCTGCACAACAATTGAAACCTTATCTACAGTCATTTCATCAATAAGGGACTTCAAGGCTTATACATATTCTACCAAAAGAAATAAAAAATTCATGTCAGTGTTTTCCTGGTTTTTTTTTTCCCTCTCATGGATATCTACAAAGTATAAAGTTATTATTAAAGAGATATTCCTTTGCTTGTTTGTGTAGCTATTTAGGCTTAAGCAAATACCATCCAAAGTGTAGTCAAATCCATATCTAGGTTGAGGTTTATTTGAAAATCCAAAACCTGTGACAGAAAGTAAGACAAAACCAATTGAAACAAAATTAAAAACAATCAGATTTCAAAAGCAGCTAAACTCATTTCAAAATGTCATTAAGGACAAAATGAGTTTTGTCCTTACCTATCCAATCAAAAGCAATGGCATGAAAGTTGTTAGAGGGTTTGGTTTCAACTTTGCGATAAGAGTACGCCTGTAACATAACTAAAAAGCTTTCTCTAAGTCAGATCTTTATAAATGACTCATAAATAGTATCATTATTCTTCTATTAGGCTAATATCAGAAACAAGGTCTTCAAGGAAAGGAAATGAGCAGGTCATATTGATATCCATATTGAGAACAACATGTCGTATTACGCTTTTATAATTAGATACAATAATCAAGAGTAGAAAGACCATGAAGTGATTGAAACATCCTAAACAAAGGATCAATCCAAGCACCACATGGATACGTACTTAACCAACAGAAAAATGTTAAGACCTAGATGAAATTTTTGTTTACAACTGTTGCAATTACATGTCTATAATTTCTCTTAGAAAAGATAACAGTCTATCCTAATTCAT
>JANITX010000010.1:13507738-13527086 GCA_027564395.1 Erythroxylum ulei | reverse complement strand
AGGTAGTAACCTCACACGTTCGGGTTATCTAACCTAAGTTATGTTGTTCCTAACGATTAAAGATCGCTAGATGCTATCCTCAAATATTAAAAGTAACAATTACGGATTACAATCAATATTTTAGCAATAGGTTCGGAATAAAATGATCAAAATTATATATCAAGATCATTAATTCCAAAACCGTTAAAATCAATACTAACAACATAACAATCCGAAAAAAAAATCACAACTTTAAAATGACAAAAATAGCTTAACCGTAGTTTAGCGTCGATATCCCCGTTGAACTAGTGTCGGGAAGTTAGCCGCCCATTTCTATTTCTATGACCCAACCACAAACCACATCACCCCTTGGCTTCGGAAACTTTAAACTTGCTCTCTCTTATTTACTGTTCATGATTGGACAATTAAATGTGTGGGTTTAATTGATGTTCTGAGAGCAACTCTCGGATTTCTCTCCTTCATTGTGCCAGCTTCAAGTCTCCGGTCCAAACAGCCCCACGTTTCAGTACTTCATTCCTTCTGTGTCTCCAAGTGTCGCCATTGCAACCTGTGACAAGACAAATAAACTTGAATCTCTTTAAATACCTTAGCCTTGTGTTGCTTCTGCGCGCCTCCAGTCTCCTACCGACACTCTACAATATGATGTGACAAATTAACTGTGCACCTTCTTAAAAGCCCTCCTTTGTGCGTGACAACATTGCGCCGACGCTGCAGCCAAAAGTCCCCAGATAAATAAACTTTCAGCCTTATGCGTTATGTTTTGCGCCGGCATTGTGGACGTTTGCTTCTCCTCTCAACACTCAAGTAGCTGCGTCGGCCTCCCTATATATATGTCAAGATGATTTTTTTTAAACCTCCTACGCCTACACTGTAGACTCCCCAAGGCAAATAATAATCAAGTCTTTTAAAACCCTCCTATGCGTTTTTTTTTGCTTGCCCGATACTCTCCTACGTGTTGTAATGATAAGACATATTAAAAGCCTACTCCTTTAAAAGCCACGTAGCCCTTCCTGCCTCCCAGGACAGCTTGCGTTGATTTCATAATTGCCACCTGCTGCCTGATTGTTGCTTGTTCTCTCTTGATTTAATTTTTGTTCCTCACGCTGCCTACGTGACTGCCTTTTTCTTGCGTGAATTTCCCCCTAGCGTGTTGACGTTGCGTCCATCCATTGCTCGTTTAATTGAGACCAAATTTTTTTTCTAGTTTTATTTTTTCTTATTCTGTCTCATGAAATTTTAACTATTTATTTTGTGGATCCTATATAAACCTCGCATGAGACCCACATAAATAAACGGTTGAGATTTATTGAACACAATAAAACACCATAATATTAGACAGGAGATCTGAATTCCATTTAATTCCCTTAATTAATTTGTTCCTCCTTTGTGTAAAACGTTGGGTCTCTACTGGTCCCCTCTTGATGGGACAATTTATCTTGTTGTCTCCCTAAACCTCTCCGTTCTCTGTTGCGTGACTTGCGTTTTTCTCCACAGTTGTGTTGCCTCTCAAACGTCTGCCTTTCCAACTTTGGTTCTTAATTAATTGTTGCCTGCAAAAATCATTTGACCTTCTTCTTTTTAATTTATTTACTTTCAAATTGTACAAAGAAGTTGTCCTTTTCCTTGTTAAATATTTGTGCTCTAATATGCTTTATAATCTTGTCTCTTTTGTTTCAAAAATATATTCGTATATTCAACCTAGCAGTAAATACAAATTGAGCACAAATCAAATATTTTATCATAAAAATAGGATTGAAATCACATGTGAATGCATAGGAAAATATAAGAAAATTCAATTATATTAAGTACCATAATAAATCTATAAACATCATATTAATAAGTAATTGAAGAGAGATCTTAATTGTTTATTCGTTAGCCTTAGGGTTTCAAAGCGAATTGGATTGGAAGAGTTTTGATAAATCGAGAGGTTACAATTCAATTTCTATCTATTTAATTAGGATTATTTGGTTAAATATCGAGAGAGGATAATCATAATTATTGGATATCTGGGGTCGAGTAGTTTTAAATCAAAAAGGTGGCGTGAAAACAAATAAGGATAGAAATAATTTCTAAGTTTTCATCATTGGTTAATCAATTATTTCTTTGTTGCTTATTCATCATTCAATTATCAATTATCTTATTTTTATTTTACTTCTTAGTTATTTCATCATATTTTTTACCTTAAAAAAGTTGTACAATAATTGTTAAGTGACTAATACACTTGGGAACGACACTTCGATATTATAAGATACAATCTATTTACTAAACTTCAACAATTCCTAAGTCTCTAAACCCCTCTTCTATAAACGAATTCAGGCATATCTTTCATTGCAATACTATTTACAAGAACATATTCAAACTTCTTGATTATAGACTTAGAGAAGTGTAATACCTCATATCATTCTCTCATAAGTTGCCTTCATAAAAAAAAACAAACAAGTGATAACATACTCATAACCAAATAGTTATTCAAGAATTACAGTAGGAAACAATTAAGAAAAAGTTGTGCTACTAAGATTGACTTCTACAAGGTATTTGATTCCTTAAAATGGAGCTTCATTCTAGATATCATGGTAGCCTTGGTTTTCCAACAAGATTCATAAGTTGGATTGAGCAATGCATTACAATAATCTCCTATAGCATTTTAATGAATGATAAGCTAACTAAAATAATTAAGGGTACTTACAGATTAAGATAAGGAGATCCATTTTTTCAATATCTATTTATAATAAGCATAGAGGTCCTTACCAAGCTTGTAAGTATGTTATTTAATAAGAAAGAAACTTCAAATATCACCACAAATGCAAGAAGTTGAAAATTTACAACTTGTCCTTTGTAAATGACTTATTTCTTCTCTTAGGGGTAAAATCAAATTCAACTAGCGCTTTTGCATTTTGACCCTTAAAAAAAACTCTTATGTCTTTCTATGAACAAAGACAAAAGCTTATTGTTTGGAACTAATCAATAACAACTAGTGTAATAAAAGTTTTTTAATTACAGATATAACCCAACTCATTCATCAACTTAGCAATCAATATCATACATGTTTATTTGTCTTCTCTTATGATGTTTCCAATGATCCTAACCAAAATATTATAGCAAATGATGAGGAACTTCTTACGGTCACATCTCATAAGAAAATCAACGAAAAAAATGAAATATAGTGATATTTGCTTATCAAATAAGGAAGGGGGTTTGAGAATCATTTCCGTTAGAATTATAAACAAAATCTTAATGATTAAGCATATGTGAAGAATTCTTACAAATAATCAAGCTCTTTGAATTAGATGAATCAATGCTCATTACCTAAAGAAAAGAAGTCTCTAGGACATCATACCTAAAAGCATCACCTTATAGACTATGTTGGAAATTCTCAAAATGAGAAAGTCAAATTAGAATTTAAGCAAAAGATTGGCAATAACTCAACCACAAGGTTCTGGAATGATGATTAAAGCAACAAAGTCCCTTATTGTAGAATTATCGAGCTTAATTATTTAGTTCTTAGAATTAACTCTCATAACATTCACATCCACTCCCTTCATAAATTTGAACATAGAAACTTCAATTCAATCGCTAAAGCATTCCTTTAGAAGCCTTACAAATCATTCTTGCAAGCTATGTTTAAGGACTCAAGGCATTTAAGTGAATTGATAACAAATAGTCTAGTTCAAGTATGCAAATCCTAAAGTTACTTTCATCCTCTAACTTGCTACTGTAAAAAGGTTAAACACAATTGATAAATTTAAAAAGCAATCACAACATTGCTAATTGGTGTGCCCTATGCAAATAGGAACTTGAGTCAATTAATCATCTCTTCTTTTATGTAATTTATGTTGTTACATATAGGAAATGATACAAAAACTATACAACTTTTATTCTCTATATGGTGAGTGACTCTCGATAATTAACTAGATCAATCAAAGAAAAAGTATTTGTAAAGGATACCTCTTTATCTATTGCATTTGACAGTGTGGTTTACACAATATAAAAAAAAAGAAATAAGAGATTCTTTTAGAACAAGGGTTCACAAAAGCACCAACTTTTACTTGACCTGGAGAACCCGCAAATTGAGCAGCTAATAGTGCACAATATTCATTTCAATTATAGCCTAACTTTAGCCATCAATTGGGAAATTTTCGTGCATTGATCATTTGAGGGATTATGTTCTTTTCTGACTTCATAAGTGCTTAATTTGTCTACTCAATGACCCACTGTGATGTTGCCTCTATTTCTTTTCTCTCTCTACTCTCTGCCAAAACCCGTCCTAGCCATCTTTTAACCCTATCCAAGGTTTTAAAAACCAGACCAAACAGGTCGGTTTGACCAAAAAAATATGAACTGGCTAATTATTGGGTTTGTTTTCATTTTAAAATTTGTATATATAAAAAATCGGCTAATTTATTAGAGAACTGGTCGATTTACCAATGAAACAATCGGAGACAGTCAATTTATATACCTAAAGTTCAAAAATCAACCTTTACTCTTAACTCTGTGACTGCTACCCTATATCTTCTTCTTCTTTGTCCCTTTTCACCTCTTTCCTTTTAGCTCATTCTGTGCATATCTTACTTCTCCGTTTTTTATGTTATATTTTTTCATTTTTCATTTTTACTTGTTATTTGAAACTTATGTCATCATCTTTTACGTGGGTTGTGTGAGGTTTTTTTTATGCCTGCATCTGATTAAATATGTTTTCCTTCTGCAAGTTAAAAATATGTTTGTTGTTTAAATGGTGTTCTTTATTTTCATACCTTTATGGCTGTGAATTTAGTTTTTGACTAGTTGGATGAGCCATACAGATCCCTGGTTGTTGCTCTTTTCTCTTGCTGCGACCTTGATTAAAACTGAGATGGGTACGATGATCCCAAAAAATGAGAGTCATGCTATATGGGTTTCATCTGCGCTTGGTCCTTATTAGGGTTTCCAATAAGAATGGATGAAATGGTCAAGTGGAGTGATTCAAATCCAGTTTGAGTGTATTGCATGTGACCCTAAAATGACAAGATGACTTTTTAATCCAAAAATTCTTGTTCAATCTGAGATGTTTATGTGACTCAGTTTCGGAGAAAGGAGGGAGTACACTTACGGCTAAGTGAGAACACAAAGAAACTCTCTTCCTACTCTACTAGTGTAGAGCTGTATTTGAAGATAAGCTCGAAATCTCTGAGGAATTTTGAAAGAGAAAGAAGATTAAGATTCAGACCTATATGATCAAGAAGTGATGCAGCGAAGCCCTCACTTGGTAGGTATTAAGACCATGCATGCCTTCGGAGACAACCCAGAGGAGGGAAACCCTAATTTGATTATCTTTTCATAGGTGTCGAAAGAGGGTTATGAGATTACATGCCAGGATCCTCTGTCTCCTACTCTATCTCCTACTCTGTCCTATTGAATCTCAGTTATTTATTATGGATGGTTGAGATTCAATAGGACAGAATAGGGAACAAGGTAGGAGACAAAAGATCCGCCCCTGAGATTACTATCAGCGGATTTTCTCAATAGGAAATTTTAAGATGCGAGTCTAAATTGCAGCGCTTTAGGATGGGCTCTTTGTAAGACTATCTACTGTAAACATTCTTTTATATCTTCAATTAATTCCTTTTTTTATTATAAAAAAGAAGACAGATAGAGACAATATCTTAGCGGGCCATTGAGTGGAAAAATTAAGCACTTATGAGCCCATAAAAAAAATCAAGCCTCTTGCGGTGAGATCTTCTGTGCTCATAACGTAATTCTTACTCCGTGTTAGAAGATTTCAATCACATATTTCTCTAGAACTTAGGGGGCGCTTGGTTCACAGAGGGTAATGAGAATGGGAATGGGAATGAGAATGAATATAGTGAGGAATGGGAATGGATATAATCATTATAATTATGATAGTTGATTAAGATGAAGGAATTATTACCATTACCATTGATGGTGATTGGTTTGTTAAAAATGTTGAGAAATAAAATTTTGTTTTATATCAAATTTTAAATATATTTTAAATTATTATTTTTAATTTATGCACTCTAATTATAATGACAGAATGTTTAAAATTAAGTATATTCGGTTTTTCCTTTCCAATAGCTCTTGATGAAAAAAATACTATTGGAAAGGAAAAACTGAATATACTTAATTTTATTTTCTTGCATCAACATATCATTAGTCACATAATATCCTCAAAATATAGCTTAATTATCTAAGATATTGTGCAATTCATCGACACAACCATAATATTTACCATTTTATTGCTATAGATATAATTTATATTCCTCTGATAATGCAAATGATGTTATATTTTAAGTAATTAATGAATAATTAATTACATTGTAATTAACTAATTAATTTCATCTTAATTATATTTTAATTAATTAATTAGACTTTAATTAGATTTTAATTAATCATTTAATTAATTATATTTTAATTAAATAAACTTTAATTAATTAGATTAGATTAGATTTTATCTTAATCAATCAATTAATTAATTAATTTTAATTAAAATTTTAAAAAATTATTAGTGTTGGCAGGAATCAAATTCATTCCTCCCACACATGGAGGGTATGGACCGTTACCTTAAACTTAGGTATAAAAAAGCTATTCAATTAATCATAATAATTAACCAACTATTGCCATTCATTCCATTCCCATTGATTTATTTACACACCCTTAACTAAGCACCCTCTTGCTTATTTGTATGGATAAGATTTTCTGACATAAAATTTATAAGTGAATTATGTGAAAAGAAGATCTCGTCCCCTTCCAATGAGGTTATGCCTACCCTGCAGTACGACGCTACAATAAATGAAAAGGAAAACATAAAAACGCGACGTCGTATGAAGGGCAGTGTCTGATAAACTAATGAAATGATTGTCCAGGAAGAGTTAGTATGGTTGGTTAAGGTTTGCGTATTTAGTATTTACCCATAATTGGGTGACTGCTAGTGCAAATGGCTCTCTACTTTCTCAAGCTTCCTGCTCTCTTACGCTCCCCCACAACCTCGTTTTCCTTGTCAAAGCCTCTCGCGCCTAACGATACAGGTTACCCTCTCTCTCTCTCGTTGAGTGATTTTCACAAACATCTTGTGGTTGCCTTTGTGGTAATGCGATTTATTTACTGTCAGACGTTTTTTGGAAGTTTTGTGGCGCGAAACACGAAAATGCAAGTTCCATTTCTTCAATAATTTGTGCTAGTCTATTGTGGTCTAATCATTTGATCCCGTGGACTTTTCAGTTAGATGGGTCGGTCCAGAAATGCGTTCTATGTTCAGAAGATTTGCTGCTAAAAAAGCAGCAAGCATTCAAATACCCAAGAAGTAAGCGGTTTTTTAATGCTGTCTTGTTTTCTTTTTTCTACATTTTCTTGCTTATTTAACGTCGCCAGATTGCTGGAGCTCAAATTTTCCGAACATTTGGCTCCAATACCTGGTGAATTCCAAAATAGTCTCACTATCTCCTTTTAGCTGGACAATTGTTACTGCCCCTAGTATAATTAAGAACATGCGAGCCATATTACTAAATTATTGTGGTTATGGTGGTAAAAGATGTCATTTGTTGATGAGATTTAGCTTGGTGAGTTGAACTTTGTGAATTTTGAAATGAGAGTTTATCAGGTCAATCTTCTTGGTGTTCCCTGTATTGACCATGCATGTGTTTCTGATCCAGTTGATACCTTAATCGTTCTTTGTTCTAATGACTTGATTGTCTTGTTTTTTTCTTTTGTCTCTGGCACCAAATTTAGATCACGTTATTCAAACTTAGTGGCTGATGTACACTACCTCATGCAGACGAATATAATGAATTCAAAGACATTTCTTGCAATCATTGTGTCAAAAAATAAAAGACTTGACGAAAGCCCAGTGGTATGTCTATGCATTGATGTTTCATATTGAATCATATTTCAAACATTTACAGGAAAAGGAGGCTGGATGAAGTATGTGTTGAAAGGTTTCAGCAGTACAGTAGGTCACTCATCCAGTCATGGATCTTGCAAGGTAATTTTGTTCTTAAATTGGTGTAATCATCTTTGTTTTCGTAATAAAATTCGCTTTTCTACTTTGTCTCTGATGTGAAGTAAAAACGTCCAAGCAAGTTTAGGCTTAGACTTCCTGCTAATTTACCACTATCAACTATTACAATATTGGTTACTTAGACTGATATATTTTTGGATTTAAGTTTGGGTATGGTTTTATTCATTCTAAAAGACATTTTGATGGTTTAAAATTACTTAGAAAAACTCTTTGTAGTATTAGAAATATTTTGTCACATGCTTAACATTCAATCACATGAAAGTTTATGTTAAAATACTTGATATGAACCCGATAAAAGGTCCTTTTTAATATTTCTAATACCACAAGATCTTCTAGATGACTTAGAACGATAAGAGTATTTTAAAGAATAACCGTACCATAAGGAAGGTCCCTATTTTTAACCCTTTAATTTTTTTTTCTCATACTATAAAGGGTTCCTGTGTCTCAAATTTGCTCATTTAATTGTCTGAGAGGGAATTGTATTAAGCAATTTGTCTATTATGTAAGATTTTCACATTAGCATAAATGTCTTATAAACTCAGTACTACTCGGTTTTCTTGCAGCTAAGCACGTCTGGGAGTTGACTTCTGTTGTTTCATATTTTTGTATAGGGAAAGTGCTTGTGGATGGGAAGATGGTGAACAAAGCTGGGACATCTGTCTCTGACAAAGCTATTGTAGAGATAACAGCTGAAGTTCCAAAATATGTATGTAGGTGATTACTGACCCCAGAAGACCTTTTCATCCACTTTCAATGCATGAATATTAGTTTGCATCAGCATTTAGCTGATTTACAATTCCGTTTGTTCTTTTCCTGATCCAGAGCAGGATTTAAATTAGAAGCTGCAATTGAACAGCTTAGTGTTGATGTGGTAGGCAGAGTAGCCCTGGATTCGGGATTGTCTACTGGAGGATTTACTGACTGCTTGCTTCAGTATGGGGCATCATATGTTTATGGTGTTGATGTAGGTTATGGACAGGTACTCTCAACCTAGTTTCTAAGAGTGCAAGTTTATACCTGCTGCAGTGTGTAATATCTGATTGTTCTTATGACGGGGAGTGTAAGATGTAAACAGTTGCTTCTACAAATGACTTGCATCAGGTGGCAGACAAAATTCGCCATGATAAACGTGTTTCTGTAATAGAGAGAACAAACCTAAGATACCTCTCTGGGCTTCCCCAAAAAGTCGATGTAGTAACTTTGGATCTCTCATTCATCTCCATCCTCCTGGTACGCCTTCAGATAAATGCAATATCACGTCACTTTACAAATTACTGGCAGAGTTTGTAACCATCGTGGTAGATTTAATTCTGTTTGAACTAATGTTCATTTACTTGTCCAATTTAGGTCATGCCAGCCATAGTTAACGTTATGAAGGAAGATGCAACTTTGATAACCCTTGTTAAACCTCAATTTGAAGCTCGAAGATCTCAAGTAAAGGTTTTTCTTGCCCTTTTAATTGTAATCATAAGCCGGTGAAGTTCAATGGAGGCTAAAGACTCCGTATGTTAGTAACTTACATTACTTCTAAACGTGGCAGCCAAGTTCTGCTACTTTTCTGTTAAAACACACGTATAAATCGTATTTGCCCATAGACAACCCCGTAGCCTGGGAACCGAGAGTCCAGCAAGAGATGCCTACACAATTTCAACCTCTTTTGATGTGCCAAAACATAGTCATTAAAAAAATTACATAGTCAAAATCTTCTGTGCAGGTGGGAAGTGGTGGAATTGTAAGAGATCCTGAAGTCCATAAAGAGGTGTGCTTGTTCTCTCTCCTTGCTAGTAGCTTTTCCTTACCAAATACCCGACATGCTTCAACTTGATTTGTATGACCCCCTTCCCACACATGATTTTTTTACATGGTTTTGGAGATGATCGTTACACATAAATCATTTTATGGAGAGATTCATACTGATTTTGGACCAAATTCATCCATCTAAATAGAGATGTTATGCATATGGTTGCATTTAGGTTCTTGAGAAGATTATTAATGGTGTTGAGAGCTTTGGGTTTCGCAAAAATGGTTGGATCGAGTCTCCTTTAAAGGGCGCCGAGGGTAACACAGAATTTCTGGTTTACTTCAGTCGAATAACCCAGAAACAAGAAGAAAGAGTGCTGAATTGAAGTGGAAGAACACACTGCATTGTTATGTCTACATGTAACGCCCGTAAGGAACGCATCAGATGAATTATTGTGTGTTATTAAAGGATACGATCCAAGTAGCTTGGCACCTTCTATTATTTGAGGACAAAACCCAGTTCGATACGCTATTGCATTGAAATAATGAAGATCAGGGGGCCCTGCTATCTCATTTTTTGCAATATACTTATCATGTAGGGCTGTTAATATATAATCATAGCAAGTTCTCTACATCAATTATCATATGTGCTTTTCACCATTTTAATAGGCGTTCTAAGACCAACAACCTGCCCAACAACAGAGAACCATGAGACGAGGTATTGATCAATGGCAAGTCCATTTTTTGCCATAACAGCATCAGAAAGGAAAAGTAATTTCATCCACTCGCTGGTGCCACAGGGATGTAACTTGTACCAGGGTCTGTTCATGTATGGATGCTCCTGAAATTTTCAAGATGTATGTCAGTTTAGACAAGTTATGGGGATAAATCTAACAACAACATACATGGCTTTGACAGAAATAAAAGCTCACCATGTATCAATAACTATTTACTAGACCAGAAACTGCAAATTATACGTCATATCAGCATCTTGATCGATTGAAGGAAGCATATTAAACATTATAAGCTAAAGTTTGCTTGGTACATAAAATATTTGCTTAGTATAACTGATAAACAAGATCACAGGCTGAATAGTTGTCAATGGACAATAACACGATTAAATTCCCAAAAAAAGGCAAAACCCAAAAGTTTGAGAATCATAACATTGTGATTGAAATGAATTAGTAATATATTGATCTATCCAAACTACAATCAGTATATCCATTTCAATAGCCTCCACCCACCAAACAATCAACAATTTAAGAATGCCAAAAACATATCAATTCTCAAAACATAAGAGAAGATGAAATAAATATACCTCTAGAGTGATGAAAGACCACTTTGATTCCAACAAAACCTTTGCAGAGCAGGAAGGAAGGTCCTTTTCAATTTCATTCAACATCAAAGGCCTACCATCTGTATGTTAAAAATAATCGTTATGAAAATTAACCAACAAAATATACCGTTCAATTGGAAAAAGCCCAACACTTGAATATGGTATATACAAAAACTCATTTTTTAGTGAGGTAACCTTGACTGCATATTCAACCTAACAATTCTAACATGTTCAAAAATACTTAAAAAGAATAGTAACGTAAAGCATACCACAGCAATATCCACGAAAATATAAGGCTGGGACCCGGTATGAAGCACTATAAACTATATGAAAATCATAGTAACGAGCTCCATCGTAGCTTTTATTGCTGTGGACCTTGCCAAGAAGATCAGAAATAGGATAAACATAGTAAGGAGGACAGAACAAAAACAGTGGCAACCAAATAAGTACATGAAATTCCAAAAGTAAGAAATCGACCTGTCTTTAAGGTTCAAAGAGTTTCAAGTCAGGTAATTGTAATGCAAAAAAGAAAAGAATTAGAAACAAAGATCACAAAACAGTAAAACAAAGATGAAACATCTACCAAGGTGGCATCGTCATCATCAATTGTCTCGTCCTCATTCACTTCATTTTGGATGAGATTTGCATCGAAGAGACTTTCCTATACAGAACAAGTGATAAACCAGCAGATATATTGAAAATCAAACTTAGTTTCAGAACAATAACAAAATCTAAATTCAAATATATGGAACCTGATGCGATGGGGGAAGGAGACAGAAGTTGTCCAATGAGAGGTAACCCTCCATCTGGGAAAGAACAGAGCTTTGGGGAGGGTGAATCCAAATCCAAGAAGGAGAAGAAGAGTTGAGGCGTTCCCATTTGTGGACAAAAGTAGGAGCTGCTGCCACTGCAAATTCCTTGTATGACAGTGTTCCATCCCACGAGAATAAATCCATCTCTTTGATTGTTTTCAGAATAAGCTCAACAATTAACTCCTTTCCTTTCCCTAATTTAATTCGAATACTAAACAAATTACAAACTTCATATTCTTTAAATCAACAAAGATTAGAAGAAACTTTGTAGAAGAGAGGGGTCAAAGCATAAACATCCTCTACTGATAGTTCATTTCACTGGTTTTCTTTGCTAGAATTTGGCAAAAATTCCAATTAATATTTGTGTTAGGTGCTACTCTAAAGTTTTCTATTTAAATTATTTTTCCAATTAAACAGTTTGGATTTTATATAAATATTTATTAACATATGCACAGGAAGTATGCAAAGGGTAAATGCATAAATAAGGAGATCAGATCAACAGCCATTAGCTGGGTGTTCTAGAAGAGGTAAATCCTGCATTAAAAGCATGGTTCAGGTTACAAAAGTGAGGGCAATTCTCAACAATAGATTTGAAGAAAGTAGCCTCGTTTACTTAGATGGAAATAAGGAGTTGATCAGGTGGTGCTGAACGTCTATTTGTTTAGAGAGATTGTTAATCATTACATGCCAATTCAAAAGATTCATAAGTAGTGGGTTTTAGAGCCTACCTTAAGAAAACCTTTATCCTTGGTGTTTTCTCTTTTCTTTTCCTGTCAATGTGAGTTCCCTTACAGCTGAATGTATCATCACTAGTATCAGAATCTTGATAATTAAGAGAAGTGTCATCTATATCAGTAGAAAACACAAGGTTTTGGTTAGGACTAAGGTTAGTGTCCAGATGACGTGGTTCATTTGTTAGGCAATTGAGAGAAGGCTTAAGAAATAGTAGAACAGCCAGTTGGCCAAATTTAGAAGAAAATCTTAAAATTATGTTTCAACTAGTATAAGAATATTTCAACTATAGGTTTCAGCACTTGCAAGAAATATTTTGCTATGAAATTATGTTTTAAGTTACAATGCTTGTTAATTATGATAATACACATGAAATTAATTATGCTTCAATAAGTGACATACTAATAATGGAAATTTCAATAGTACCATTATTTTTTAATGCTTCTATTGTTAATGCAAATAATTTTTGTGCCATGTCAATAAAGATATCATTAAAATTCTCAGTCATATATGATAAAAGTTAATATTTTTATTTACTTTCATTTTGATCAATGTATAAGATATTAAAAGACTTTAATATTCTTTAATATTTCTCAATGAGTATAACTTCACAATCATAAAGAATATTAAAATTATATTCACTAATTTTAGTTATTATCCAAATCAGTTTGAACCTGGTTGTTTATCTTTTATATTAAAAAAAGATCAAATTTAATATTAATCATAATAAATTATTTTTATGTACAAATTCCTTCTTTGTTTTATGTGATAGTTTAGTTTTAAAAAAACTATTTTTTTATAAAATCAATTCATTGAATATTTTATCATATATGAGCATTTCTTCCATTCATCATATCGATATGTGAAATCTTATCATAAATCATTTGCATTCATATTGGTGTGTCCTTTTAGGTAGATTAAGGACTAATGATTTTTACTTTATGATTTTTTTTACTTTGAATGTTAGGACTTTCCTTTAATAACTCTCTTTTATTAAAACATTTTTCAAAGAAATAATCTTTTTAAGTTATTAATATATTCAACTTCGAAGCATTATGAAAGATATCTCTGCATTAATTTAACTATTTTTCCTCCATAAAGTCCTTAAACTAATAACTTTTCATATATTCAAAGATTTTGAATTCTTAATTAATTAATAAAAGCAACCAATATCTACCACTTAAGTTTAGAATATCTATAGTTTGCTTTTCAGATTATTTGAGGTTTCAACTCTCTTTATTCTTTATGAGTTTTAAGAAAAAGTACCAAGGTCATCAAAAAACAGCCACAAAATACAAACACAACCAACTAGGTCATCAAAATTAACTAGAAAACTGAAAAGAATACTTATTAATGACTTAATAAATAGGCGGCAATATTGTATATCAAAGATGCAAATAGCATACAGAAACAAAATCATAAACAAAACGGGTGATCCCAAGTGTGAGAAAACGTATTAAAACATTGGCATAATGACACAAGATAGATCTCGATCATGAACAGATTAACTGTCAAAAACTGAATCGCTAGAGGCATAAACTGATTATTTATGTCAAAAGGAAAAATCAAGCAATAAAAACATGGCCAATAGATTGCAAGAGTCCAGAAATTACAAGAAAGTCATAGTAGACTCAAACCCGACACTCTCCAAAGAAACAAGCAAGCAGAGGCTGATACTTGTCATCTCAAGAAAAATAAAAGATGTCCACAAGTTCACCAAAGATAACACGGACATAATTGGCACTCAAATAAACAAACACAACAAGGGCATGGTTACCAGTGACAAGATAAATAACCGAATCAAAGCCTAGAGCATAACTAGGAAAACACCGGAAAAACCACAGTGATACAGGAAAGTAGTAAATCAAACTGACAAATAGAGGTAACAAGCCTGAACATACTACGACATCTAGAATCTAAAGAAACCAAAAAGAAAGGGTTTACAATTTTACCCAAGGTTGTAACAGGTGCGTGTTACAGAACCTAGAGGCCCGTGCTTGACCTGTGAATGTTATGTATTCTCTCCTTTGTTCTATCTATAAGCTGGAAATATACAGTTACAATGGTTAGAAACAAGAATAACAAACGATCAAGGTGCGAACGAAAACAAGTGTGGCAATAAACAGGTAAGAAAGTAAGAAACGAAGGATTTGGAAAAACTTCGATTACCTGTTTTAGTCGCTCCTCTTCTGACGAAAAGTCGGTGAAGCGGGAATTAGAGGAGAAATGATTTCAGTGAAGGCTCGAGTGAGAAACAAGGACAAAAGGCTTCAAATGGGGCTAGCTAATATTATTTAAATTAACCAATATTTATGCAAATATTATATCGTTTGAATTTCATATTTATCCTTTTATTTTTCTGACCTTATTATTAAACTTATCTTTTATATAAATATATTTTTATTAAAACCTATATAAATTAAATAAATAACTAGTAATTTTTTATGAGTTTCTTATAAAAAAAGTTCCATAAATTTAAAAACCATTTCAGATGTATTAAAATTTTTAGTATAAGGAGAGTGTAAAGCTCGTTA
The DNA here is from genome assembly GCA_027564395.1 of Erythroxylum ulei. Classification (NCBI taxonomy): domain Eukaryota; kingdom Viridiplantae; phylum Streptophyta; class Magnoliopsida; order Malpighiales; family Erythroxylaceae; genus Erythroxylum; species Erythroxylum ulei. Next base: position 13,511,924 of record JANITX010000010.1, on the reverse strand, counting down.
ATAATAATTAAGCATGAGTTAATCATTATCAAAATACCTAAAATCAGTTATTAAAATAATTGACTCTCACAAATTTATAAACCCTTTAATATTTTAATGTTTAGCTAATATAAGATATTCTAACACTCCTCCCCAAATATAACTGAGACTTTGACATGTAATTGTTACTTGAAATAAACACAGTGGTAATCAAATCGGATCACTGAGACTGGATATCCAAATAAACAATCGAAAAATTAAAAATCCGGATCAAACTTACCCTAATACCATATTAAAATTTTTAATATGGGTATAGTACAATCCATTAACAAGAATTAAGTTTGAATCAACCGTTACCAAGATAACTAGAATTAATTATTTGGATAATTAACCCTTACCATCTGTATCAAGGAGATCGAAAGAGATATTACCTCTGTGATTGTAATCAACATTATCCAAGTACATTTGTAAGATTACAAGATGGCAACCAACTAAGTTTGGTTCTGCCTTTAGGATCAAACATTACTAAAACAAAGCGCAAGTTAAACTGCTCCATTACTTGAAAGCAAAGTTGCAGAAATCTGTCGTGGAAGTTGTATGTGAATGGTGACACTCCAACACTCCATGCACCAAAACTTATCCACCACGCCAAGAATGCTCAAAAACTAGCATTCTTCATTTCGTCCATGGAATCTTAAGAATGCAGAACAAAATCTGCGCCTGGAAAAACTGCAAGATGTATAAATATAACAAGAATAATAAGTCTGATGCAGAAGGGGCCCCATAGCAGTCCTGAGAACTCTGACAGAAAAGGATGAACTACTTTACATTAGAATTACAGCATCAGTTTCGTGGCTTTGATGGAGTTGGAGAAGACGGAGGTTTCAAATCTGGGTACTGCATCCAAAAAGACGTCAAGTAGTTTAAGTTGTCAGGCATGTACACAAGTTGGTCCCAACACAATTAAACATTAAGATGATACTAACTATTGCAAAACTGATGTAAGGAAATTCCCATTACAAAAACATGGGTAATCATGACCATCATGCACATAAGATAATAAAAAAGTTGGAAAAAGAGTAGATACCATACGTTAGGGTAGGGACATCTGTAGTCACTTGTCAAATGTGATTTGGAATTCATAATCTTGTTTACAGATCCATTGTCTGGATCGCGGCTTTCTCCAGCAAGCAAGGCAATAGAGGAAGCACCATCCTTGACTTCAGCTAACTGAGTACGTGCTCCATCATCTCCAAGTTTTCTAAGTTTAGACTTCTTCTTCTTCTTCTTTGGCTTGACATGGACAGAAGGAGGCAAGAGGTTTTCCTGTATTTCCTGCAATATAACAAACAGCAAACCCAACAGACATTACCAAGAATCAACAGATTTAAGTGCTAAAAAGCTATTGAATAAAATATATCACTTCAAAAAATGCACCACAATCAGAATGGGACAAGATGCAGGAGAACCTTCCTCTGGACATAATAAGTAAGCTGGGTACCAGTTCAAAACAAAAATATGTATTTTGTGCATTATGTAAGTGAAGATATTCTGTGATCAGAAAATATATAGATTTAATGTGACCACATGTCAAGCTGCTTCATTGAAAGATTCCATTTTCACTGCCAAGTGAGATGGACTAGGAGGATGTTTCTTATCGTAAAAAAGAGATCGAGAACGAAAAAAACAGTGTCTATATGCCTCAGCTATTCAAGCTCAAGATCAAGCTCAGACAGGCTAAGTGAAATATAATGATCATAACTACTGGTTTCACAGCCAAAAAAAAAACAGAAAACAGAACCAAAATGGAGCTTAATAAAGTAAACCAAAATATGTGAAACCCATAGTTTACATTGGTGATAATTCAGCACCGAACAGAGGAAAGAAGCATACCAACCACCCCTTTTTCCCTCTGACTCCACCTCTGATTGCATAAGCCTCTTTGAATCCATTTTTTACTAGCAATTCAGCTGCTTTGATTGAATTGCCATCAAAACTACCTTGCAGACAAAATGAGGAAGCAAAATCAAATTTAGACCCATTTGAAACCAGCTAATTTAGTAATTCTCAAGAGCTTGAACGCATGCTGCAATGCTGCTAGAAATTAGAAGTAGCACAAAGGTGTGTTTACAAAAATGTGCTATAGAAAACTATATCAACCAAACAATCTTTGAAAAAGTCATGGAAGATACAGAAGAAGCTAAAAGATGGGACATTCATTTGCAGAGATGAGAACCTGACATATTAAAACATCAATGGATGTCGTTCACCATATACATAAACCTCCAGAAGCTGGCCTGTCCAATCTAGAAAACATTATGCTAAAGGCCTACTTCACTAGAGCACCAAAATTTTATTGCGAAAGGAACAATTATTCACTCTTTATAACTAAAATCTAGAGTGTTCAATCTACAGATTCTTATTTTTGACTTTACTCTTCGACTATACTGCCACCCATTATATCTAGTCCAGTAAAAGATCTGAATAGCTTTGTGAAATTACTTTGCTTGATTGTTCAACTATATTGTTAGACAGAATGATTGCAAGGTTTACGTTACATCTTCCTTTGTCATCTGTTACTTTACCACTTTCTCAAGGACTTTTAGTTCTCAGCCGAACACAAAATAGCCACCCCTCATCGAAAATAAGCCAAAATGTCCCATTTCCTAAGTTCCTCATTTAAACTCCTGTTGTAAACTCTTAATATTACATGCTGTTTATAGAAAATTTCAAAATTAAGGTGTCAAGAAGCCAAAAGAGAGAAAGAGGGAGAAATCCAAGTAGTCAACAACTGACTCTAGCGCTTACTTGTCCAGAATACACAAGATGGTATTTGCTGGGTCCTGAAAACTATCCAATACGTTTTTCACAAACAACATTTCGTCTCCCTCCTCAGGGAACTCAACCTGAACCGCACTCTTATTGAAAATCTTCAAATTGGGGGACCCCAAAGATATCAAAGTCTTCGCCTTTCTGATATCCAAAAGCTGCGCATCTGGGTTGTCCCGGAGCTTTCGAAATGCATCAATAGCAGAGATAAACTTGTACTTGCTTAAGTACTCTTGGGTCAGAGGTATAACAAGCAGCCAAATGAAAGTACACCCAGCAACAAAAAATGGGTTTCTGTTAAAGAAGTCATCAATTGAGACTAACACTGGTTCCAAGTTTATTCTTTCGAAGACTTGCTGGGGATGGGAGCTTACAGCTTCGGAAGCTAAGCAAGGGAGAGAAGTGAAGAACTCGAGAGCAGCGAAGGAGAGCGAGGTTTTACCAGCAACAGAGTTTCTGAGCAACGAGATAGAGCTCAGAAGAGAGGGCTTTGAAGGTGTGAAGTTGAGGGCTTTCGGGTGGTTTTGGATGGTTAGAGCAGAGGCTAGCACCATGGAAAGAGACTCCATCAAGAAGATGCAGAGAGAGGCGTCTTTCTTATCTCAAGTTCATTCTACTTTTACAAGGCTTTGAGTTTTTGGTAATTGCAACACGTCGGGGAAAAAATAAGTCTTTTTTTTCTTCAGTTATTTCAATATTTTTATATCATAAAGATAAAAGAGTTAAAAATTCTAATATTTTAAGCACAGAAATTAAGCCAATAACACAAAAAATTTAAGGTTTTAAAGATTCAACCGATATTAGTTCATCATAAAATTGACTAAAGATTAAATAAAAAAATTGAAATATAATTGAAAGAAATTGCTTTTATAAATAAAAATTTTTAAGTTTAATTAAAAATCTTAAATAAAAATTAATTAATTTATTTTAGTTTATAAGAATTTATTAATTTACAAAAATTGACTGATTAACTAATAAATTAATCAGTTTTTAACAATAAGAATTATCAAACTAAGTCAAACTAGAAAGTTGAAAATCGAATCAGAAAGTTGTAATCAACATTAAAGAGGAGTTTGGAAACCTTTAGTCTTATACTAAAATCATTAGGCAGACCAACTTAGGTAGCACAATTAAAATGACAGTGTCTCGGCCAATTCTAACATCTCCACCTATTTTTGAGAGAATATACATATGTTTAGAATCTCTTAAGCATGGGTTTAGGCATGAGTGCAAGCATTATCTTGTTTGCTTTCTATTAGAGTACTTTGTTTACGTAGAGCTCCCATAAGTATTGGTTGGGTCGGCCATACAAGGCCTTATTCCAGGCCTAGACGTCAACGACCCAGTCGTAGGTGTTCATCTCCCATGCAAACACCAA
>JANITX010000010.1:13474010-13484565 GCA_027564395.1 Erythroxylum ulei | reverse complement strand
AATATTATTATTAATTAATGAATAATAATTATTATTAATATTAATTAATATTATTATTGGTGTTAGGTTTGGAAAGATGAGAGGCTATTTTTGACATTTGCAATTCTTGTCTATAGGACAAGAATTTCCGTACCTCAGTTTTGAGAGGAACAAAAATTTCTGTCCTTATCTTCTATCGACGGAACAAAAATGACTGAGGACGGCAAGCAAATAAGACGAAGGACAGAACTTTTGTGTCCTTGTCATCCGTCCTTACCCCTGAAGACGCTAACCAAACGTAGGGTTTGAGCCACGAGGTAGGCAGCCTATGATGCCATCCCTAAAGCTACGAAGTTTTTGGAGTCTACTGCAGGTTCTTTGCAAACTGGTGGGCTAACTGCTATGTGAAGTTGAGAAAGATTTAATTTAATGGCTATAACAAGGTTGATTGTAGAACTGAATTAGAGTTTTATGAAAAATTTCTTGCGATCAATTTGAGAAATAACAAGTCTTGTTTCTTGTACATAATGTGAGAAATAACGATCTGCTATCTAGTATCTTCTATATAATTTGGAAATCTGTCTTTTACATAATTCATGGAAAATTCCATTGAGATGGAGTGCTTTGTTATAGATGGCTGAAATGGTAGGTTTGAGGACGTAGTAGTGTGTGGTCTTACGTTACTTGTTTTGGATTTCTGTAGCTTGACATCCAGAGGTAGCAGATAAAAGACATCTGCTATCTGCTATGCACATTATGAGCAAAAAAGACATCTGTGCAAGATACATGCCTCCAGAGTTGTAGAAGAGGCTTGCTTCAACCGTTAGTCTGTAATTGGATGTTTTTTTCAAAAGCAGTCAGGAAGTCTGTCATGCATGCCTTGTAAGTCTCCATTCCATCAACCTTCTCAGCAAGCTCCAATCCAACACTCATCCACTTCTTAGCTGTGTCAACCTTCCCCAACTTCAAAGGCAATGCTGCCCTGTTCCATGCGGTCATTGCAAGCCATTTGCCTTCATCAGTTGGATATTCACCTACCTTTAAACCAACCATGATCCGGTATGCTTGCTTGTAGATGTTATGCACAGAATCGTCATCTGAATCCCCTTTGTGAATGGTTGAAACTGCAATAAGCCTTCTCAGAATAAGCGCAATCTCTTTATAGTTTGGTGAAGGGGAAGAAAGAAGGGCTGAGAGGGACTCGTTCAGAGCAAAGACAGCTACTTCATGGTTGGTCCTTGGACCCTGCGAAGCACAAAGCCCAATTTGCAGAAGATATTTAGGATTGCTCGCATTTGAGCTGACAAATTTCTTGACAAGGAGGAGTTGAAGGGGCCCTGAATTGTCAATTCTTCCATGAATTTCCAAGGCATTAACTGTGTACATGAAAAAGAGCTCAGGCTCAATTCCGGTGATCTGGTCATCAAGAAGTCTTTTATCCATCGAGATTGAGGTTAATATCTGCATTCATGCAACAAAACTTTCAAATAGAGATGAAGAGCCGCTGAAAAGGGGCATAATGAACACAAATCATTTCATTATAGAAACAAAGAATGAAGATAGTTAATAAGACATACCTTCCAAGCCGTATCCAGGAGTTCAACGGCTTGTTTGACCTCATCGTTCACCAGTGCAATCTGTTTTTGATTCTCCGAAGCTATCATAGCAGAAACGGTCAATACCAGGGATTTGAAAACAGTAACACTTATTTCGCCGTCAACAAGGCCATCATAAAAGTCTGGTACCAATCTAAAAAAGTCAGCACATAATTCATATTTCTTCTCCTTCCCACACCGAGTCCCAAAATTCCAAGAAGTTACTGCAAACCAGTTTTGTTCTCGTCTTCCAGTCTCATCTTTTCCGAAAAAGCATTGAGTCCCAAGCTCTGATACCCGAGCATGAGCCCGTTTCAGAAATTTGAGAACTTCTGGTTCATTACCTGGACCTTGAGAGAGAATTGTGACTAATGTGCGTAAAACTACAACTTCTGTTGTTGGCATGGGTTTTCCTGAGGTGTAGAAATTCAGTAGATTGGACAACGAGGCAACTGCAACGGGAAAAGCATGGCAAGCAACAGCTTCATGGGCTGAGAGGGAAAGAAAGTCTGGAGTAAAATCAAGGCACAGTTTCATTGCTTCTATCTGATTGATAGCACCAACATGGTCCTTTCTTTCCAGATTAATTTTAAACTGCATAAATCAGAATTGTAATTTGTAACCACTCAGAAACAAACCATAACGAGACCCAAGTTCAGCTAATCCAATTGAAATAAATTACAGATGTACAAACATTCATTGACACATTTTGCCGGGATCAGTATATTAACAGCATCAGACTGTGCACACGCGACTATGAAAAAGACAGAAAAAGAGAGAACCTTAAGGAAAGAGGATGCGACATTAGGCTCGAGCTGAAAAAACATATACTAGAGCATTAGAAAGTTGATTCAACTTCGCATACTTATGAGGTAATTAATTCTCAGAGTAATGCTATCGACTGAAGCAGTGGGATTTGGTTGGGATACCTTTTCAGCCTCGTTGATGTATTCTTGAGCTCGATCAAGTAAAGAAATGCCAAGGTAGCATAGACACAGAACTCTAAACCCCTTAGCCCTGAGGGCTCTGTTACCTATGCTAGATGGAACATAAAGCAGTGATTTCTCAAACATCTCTGCACTCGTTTGATAATCTTTTGATCTGAAACGACCTGAACCGCTGTAGGAAAAAGCAGAAGATGGTAAAAGGTCTGACATGACGAGGCATTTGTACCATTCTCAAGTAGTGTTTCGTCTGTCAACATATTTCCCTCATTGAACTACAAACTAAACATATGGAGCTCATTTGAGGTTGACCAGTGACCCAGATCATCATGTTAGAGCACAGACATGCATCATTCTGTTCACAAAATTCAATGCACTCAGCCAAAGTTGCTGGACTCCATTCAGATAGAGGAATGATAGTGTTTCAAGTAGCAAACTGAAACTGGCAATCTTAAAAATTTAAGGGCATGTAGAACCTATGCCCTTAGGCTAAAATGACACCTCATCTGCTTCGAGCAATATCATGCTTAAAGATTAGAATAAATTATATTTTAAAAGTAAAACTTTACTCAATCAATTTTGTAATAAAAATATTAATTTTTTTAATTCAATGTTAATTTTTTTTAATTTCAACCATTAGTTTATTAAAAATTAGATGTCATATAAATTAAATGCACTTATAGTAAAATATTTAACAAATTAAATTTTCAAAAATATAAAATTAATACTTTATTTTTATTTTTGATAAACTTTAACAATTAAAAATAGACTAATTTATACGAGATTTTAAATTAGTAAAACTAACGATAAAATTAAAAGAAATCACTGTTAAAATATATTTGTAATAAATAAATTTTTTTATATGTTTAATTAGTATTATAAAATTAAATATAATTTATCCTGAAAAGTATTACAAACCACCGGACTTGGCATATAAGAAATAGAGGTTACCAATTCCAAAGAATAGCATGCATTGACATCCTCTCTTTGGCAGCAGCATCACCAGCAAAAAGTGCCACGACCCTCTCATCAGATACCAAATCCGCGACCACTTTAGCTCTGACCTCGGATCCTTGAACACAACCTGCAGCATCAGCATCACCAACAACTCTATGGACCACCCTAACTGCAGAGCCTGCACTCACATGGCACCTTCCAAGAAGCCCCAAAAACACTCCCTTAGCAGTCTCGGCCCCTGCTGTACCCGCTGCCTCAAAGTAAGCCTCCACCGCCGATACCCATACTCTCTCCGGAATCCCTTTGTTCAAAACCATACTTCTCAGCTCATTCTCCGCTTCTCCATATCTACCTAATCCCAACCACGCCTTCATCGCCAAAACTGGCAGACTAGCGTGTTGCTCTCCATCATTCCCCTGTCTCAAAACCCTCACGCATTTGATCACATTCTCGTATTCCCCCTTTTGCAAATGAACGGCCGAGATGAATCGGAGAGTCTTCGACCTCAGTTCCTCGAGCTCCACTGTTTGATCTCTTGTTCTCGCTGCACTCAATCCTTTCTCGTACAATTCTAGAGCCTCGTTCATGAGTTTTAATCCTTCGTTGTTATCATTCTTCGATAACGCGTTCTTGCCAAACTCTAGGTATTGACTCGCTAGAAGTTTCAAGTGGTCCGACGAGCCGAAAAGCAGAGATTTGGCTCTGTTTAGTAGCGTCAAAGCGAGAATCCGATCCGACACTTCCCATGCAGTGCGAGATCTCGCGAGATTCAGGTCCATTAATAGTTTTCTCTCTCCCGCATCAGAGATCTTGGAGGCATCGAGCTTCGAGACGGTGTCAGTGGCTCTCTCGAAGCAAGTGGAAGCGAGTTCGAAGTTTCGAAGATCGTTCCAAACCAGGCCGGTCTTGTAGTAAAAGGAAGCGGACTTGATGACAGGAGAAGGAACGCCGGTGACGTCCACTGCGAGGGAGAGCATGTCAGCGGCGATGTGTCTTAGCATGGCGACGGACGCCAGCAAGGGGGAGGAGGAGTGGGGGGAGGGGCAGATGGATACGGCATTGGAGATGTCTACACAAGCGTTCCAGAGGCGGTAGCTGAGCTTCCAGATGTGAAGCTTAAGAGAATTTGGGTAGGGAGAGAGGTGGACGAGCTGAGTTAGAGTCTGGCGTAGATCGGAGGAGATGTTTTCGGGTAAGGAAAGAGTGGGCGTAGGCGGCTCGATTTGTTTGATAAGAGAGTCGATTTGTGAGAGGAGGTGGTTGGATGGGGAATCCGGCGAGGAGATCTCAGCTATCCTCATTTTTTGGCGGGTAAATAATGGTTACGGGAGATTTGAAAGTTTGATTTGGAGAGAGAGAGAGTAGTTGTAGTAGTTTTCACTTCTATTAGTTGGCAATCCAAACTTGCAAGTAAGCTACAACCGTTTTAGTTTTCTCTTTTCTCCGGAAATATTATCCCGAAATAAAACGAAATCTAAGAAGACCTGATAATACGCAGCCTGAAAGACTGTTTCTTCAAAAATATGTTGTACAATATTAATCTTAATGGAATTGCATGAATCCACCGGTCCACTTGGATCCAATTTTTTGCATACAAGTGATCTTTCCAAATCCTAAGCATAAAACAAATTTAAAAAGAAGTGCAAATATTAGAGGATCAAAATATCTCTTGTACAGTAATAATAGATTAAAGATTAACATAACACTTTTTTTTTTTGGGGTTCATGGTTCTCGGGATTTAGAAACTAAGTTCATTCATACACATCATCAACCAACCAACTGCAGGGTTAACGCTAACAGTTAAAAGAGGATCAAAGTCACCTTGTTGACATTTCAACTAACTAGTGAAGATATGGGGTCTGGTACTGGTAGCCATTTCCAAAGTAGTTGCCGTGACCGTGAGTGGGAGGGAAGCTGTAGAGCTGGGGGACATGACTTTCAGTGGGTGCGGGATAAACATACGGTCTATCATACACGTACTGCGGCTGCGGGTACCTATCAGCAACTCCAGGGTAAAACAACTTGTCAGCAGCCGTGTTAGTGACACGAGGACCACATCCTAATCCTACACCCGCACGTGGTCTCTTAGGCTGAGGCCTCGCAGCTTCAGTTGCTCTTTTCTTATCAGCCTTTGCCTTTTCCAGCAGAAGAAGACGCTTCTGGAGAGGGTCAACTGGATATTGCTCCTCAAGTTTATGCTCTTCAATACACTTGATCACAGCCTTAAGGGCTGTCAGCTCTCTCTCATTAACTTCATTCTGAAAACAAAACATTCTTTCTTAGACGTAATCATTAATGAACTGACTAATAATATTTAAGCACATACAACCAACAATCTCAATGTTAACGACTCTCATGTTTGAAATTCGCTGGAAAACATTAAGGAAACTGAACTACAAAAAGCCATGTACGATCAGCTAGGAAGTTTTTTCAGAACTTGCTTTATCAATAAGAAGTTGGAGCACTTCCTGGAAAGTCAAACGCTTAAATTTCAGGCAGGATTAATTATCTTTTGATTTAGTTCCCTCTTTATCCTTTATATATTTGCGTATGTTAACACAAGCAAAGTATCATTCAGAATCAAAAGCATGCCATTTATTAGAGTTCAACACAATTTTAAACATGAATCTGCACATAGCTTCACACTGGAAGACTTCTTAGCTTCATGCCACCGAATCCAATATCTTTCTTCCATCCAATGAATCCAGTATTCATGATTAATAAGCAATAGTTCATTAGGAATGTTTTAAGAGGCAAACTTTAATATATTTAATAGGAAAATGATGTAACTGAAAGAGTATAATGTAACCGAAAGAGTGACTTACTTCCATATAGCCAAGAGGCTAGGATAAATTTGCAAAGTAGATATTTCGATTTATAGTAGTTGAACAACAATACACACCTGCAGAACCATGGGAGAAGTATTTCCAGGCTTGACTGGTGAAGAGACTTTTCTTGCCTCCTTCAAGTATGATTTCAGTAATGGCACAGGTAAGAACTGCATGGTCAACTCAAAAGCAAAAGCCAAGTTAACAGCATCAATTTGCCTTCCACTATTTACCAGTATTTCAATCACCCCTGAAGCATGAATGAAAAAGGAAATAAAACAAGGAGCATCCAGAAAACGTAATATCAGAAAAGATGGTGAAAGTATTCAATGATCTTCATCAAATACGTGAATGAATGAAAAACCTGGCATTTTCTCTGATAGTCCAAGAAAACGACAAAGTTCAGCTGCTTGGCGACGACGTGAAACCATTGGGATTAGCCTGGACAATTCTTCTTCGTTAAAATGCGAAGCAATTCCAAACGTGGCCAGTAGTTGCAAAAATGCATGTGCCTCCAAGGAGTTCCCATTGCTAGCATCCACATCTAGCGCATCCAATTTTGGCTTCCATTGTTCAGCAATCACCTTTGCCCGTTCCTTGACACCTTCTGAGATCACATCAGATACAGACACTAGATCTGAATATGTTAATAAGATGCTGAGGCACTCCATCAACATGATACAGGTTCGACGAAGCCCTAAAAGGCTAGAATCCTTCTTTCCATCAACATTTGGCACATCAACTGGATAGAAATGATCCAAGGAGTTTAACACCAATTCACCGGGATTAGCTGCAGCCTTCAGAGCAAATGGAATCTCCTCCCTTAGAACAGCAAGGTTCTTACGATTATCTGATATAAACTTATGCAGCCCTTCAGAATCCATTACTTCACACAGTGTGAGCAACTGGGGGTAAGACAGCACTTCCAAGTTTGCATTTTCAGAGGGATCTTTTATCTCTTCCAAGTTAGTTTTGCCAGACATGGCATCAGTTGCTTGCTCTTCAATGGTTGGGGACTCACTACGGTCATCATTGATGACTACAACAGGTTCGACAGATGATATCTTTCTGTGCTTGTCTTGAGCATTAGCAATAGCGAACATAGCAGCATCTCTTTTCTCTTGAAGCCTCTCCAATGAAGCATGTTCCTTGGCCATAACAGCAGCTTCCCGTTTCTCCAACATTTCCTGAGCTTTCTTTGTTTTTTTTTCATACTCCTTTTCTTGGTCTTCCAATTCATGAAAGCGCCTCTTCAATGACCTTTCAAGACCATGAAAGTGTTCCTCAAGTTCTTTCCATTTCATGTTAAGTGTTACAGCCCGATGATTCTCAAGTTCAGCAAATGCTTTCTGAAGTTGTTGTATCTTAGAGGAAGTAGAGACTATAAGGGTTGCAACTGATTCAGTATCTTCCATAGCAGACAAGCTAGCATTTAGAGACATGAACATTAGGCGAGAGAAGAAAGTCAGTGTAGGCAAAGTTTCTTATGAATATATCCAATCACTATGGTAAATGTTAGATGAAGCACATTCAAGAGAAAGTTATCAGGACTAAAGTATGATCTTCCTTAATCTACATTTTTCCACTGAGAATACCATTTTGTTTATTGAAGAATACCAGTCCTTGTACCAATTGATGAATGTACCGACAGAATTTAATTCCCAACCGCAAGAAGATCAGATTGCTGAAAATGCTAGTATTTCCGCAAACTTTCTACCTAATTTCTTGTAAACTAGTTAGTTAAACCTATCCTTATCACCAAATTCTTAAAGTATGCTCATAATAATATCAAAATAGAAGGCAGCCAGTAAATTGCCCACAAATAATTTGTAACACAACATGATGCGAGCACACAAAACTTAGTATTATCACTCAGGAGCTTACCAATGACTTCACAAGCTTAAAGGCAAATAGAACCTCAACCAAGAGATCACAAGAATCAGACAAACAAGATAGCCACAAAACCCTGAAAAAACAAACAAATCAGCAAAGCAAAACTAAACGTAGAAAACACAGAGTCACGCACAAAAACAAAAATCCAAAAATCGCAATTTACATAACAACAACAAATGTCACAACTGGACAAACGAAACCAAGGCCAGGTAGCATCAAGTACAGAATTTAAACACAAAAGGAGCTAAATTTGAAGTAAGCAAATGAAGCGATATTGACATACTAGGAAAAGAAAAGAAGAGAACCTAGCAAACCTGAAGGATTGGACGAGAAATAATGAAGAAGAAGTGGAAATTAACGGTGGAGAGAGGTCAATCCATTGTTGATTGAAGAGGACTAGGTTTGGGAGATTGTGTGTGGCTACTTCTCTGCAATCCCTAGCCACTGAGAGAGGAAAGTCGGGAGAAGAAGGGTAAAGAGGGTGCGATGCTGCCTAATTAGCAGGTACATCTTCTCTTTTGCTTTTTAATTGGGCAGTCTTTTCTGGCTATTTACCAAATAAACCATTGGAGTGGGATTAGAACTTACATAAGCCTAGAAAATTAGAAATACATCAAATACAATAGACTTTTTGTTATTTTGTAAGACAAAAAATCAATAAAAATATTAATTGGGATGGCTGCCACGTGGAAGATTTACTTCCAGCTTGTGACGTATCCCGTCTCACCGCATGGTCACCCAAGGATAATCTCGCGTCAACTCTCCGCGATCATTAATTAAATCTATTTCCACATCCAACAAGATACTGACACGCGTCCAAGTCAACGGTCAGGATCTAGCAGACGAAGATATTTCAGATCGAAAAAATAGTTTATAAACCCCCACTCACACTCGTCACTCCTCGTGTACTTAACAATTGCTCGATTCAATGGCAAACCCTAAGGTCTACTTCGACATGTCAATCGGCGGGCCGAATCGTGATGGAGCTCTTCGCAGACACAACGCCGAGAACCGCCGAGAACCGCCGAAAACTTCCGTGCTCTGTGCACCGGTGAGAAGGGAATAGGGCGGAAAGGGAAGCCTCTGCACTACAAAGGCTCCACGTTCCACAGGGTGATCCCGGGATTCATGTGCCAGGGCGGGGACTTCACCGCCGGGAACGGAACCGGTGGCGAGTCAATCTACGGAGCGAAGTTCGAGGACGAGAACTTCATAAAGAAGCACAAGGGGCCTGGGATCTTGTCGATGGCCAACGCTGGTCCTGGGACGAACGGCTCGCAGTTCTTCATTTGTTCTCGCAAAGCTAAGAAGTTAGACGGAAGGCACGTGGTGTTTGGGAGAGTTGTGGAGGGAATGGACGTCGTGAAAGCCATCGAGAAAGTGGGTTGTTTTAAATCTGGAGCGACTTTGAAGCCTGTGATTATCGCCGACTGTGGTCCGATCTCTTATCTCTTACACTGAGCATTCAAAAGTTGTGGATTTGAGTGTGATAACTTTACTTTTACTTTAAGGGGAACCGTTGTTGTTGTTGTACTTAGTTTCTGATTCCTAGTTTTGGTTTCGGTTTTTTTCCTTAAATGTTTGGTGGAGATTTTAATACGAACTGAAAGGAAAAACGTGTTTAATTTTATTATTCTGTTCTATTTTTTAATTATACTTTTATTTGTAATAATTATAATATAATATATTTTTAAATTAATTAATTCTTATTATGATAAAACTTGACTATAATAATTTAGAAGCGCCATGAAATGAAGTCACAATTTAGATGCTTTAATAAACAGAACGTATGAATACGCCTTTTAGATTTTTATAAAAATTCAAATAAACTTGTAACATTTTGATGTTCATAATTTAAACTTTAATATTAGCATTCCGTAATAAAACAAATCTTAAGGCAAATGGCGTGTTTGGTGAACAGCCTTTGAGCTGTTTATTAGCTTATTAGCTCTTTGACCTAAATAAGATGTTTGACCTATATTAAAAAGCTATTTAGCGGATTGGTAAGGAGCTGGTTGGGTTGGTTGATTCAACCCAACTAGCTAAATTTTCACAAGCTCATCCACAGTAGCGTTTGGAGTTAGCAGGTTCATTTATACCGGTCTTGCCCCTCCAAAATTTTTAGTCTTTACTCTCTGCTCTCTCTTGGTCTCATTTCTCATTAGGTTGTCCAAAATGTCGCAGTTAATCTATGGGGGAGAGAGATGGGAGTGGCGAGAAGAGGCACCAGACGATGCAGTACCTCTTTGGCAATCAGTCTGAAGAAGAGGAAGAGATGGATTCCGAGCACGAATCCAATCCCCAGTTCAATTACGTCTCTGTACCCCACTATTTTCACCCCCCTTTTGGTTTCCTTTCA
>JANITX010000010.1:13281938-13304473 GCA_027564395.1 Erythroxylum ulei | reverse complement strand
TCTACTGCTGAAACAATAGTATCGTCTACTAATTATTACCGTTCTAATTTTTATTAAGCTATTTTTATAATTTTATACGATTAAAAAAAATTTCTTACTCAATTTAATTTTTATTAAATATACTGAATATTTTTACTGCGCATTTGTGCAGAGATAACCTACTAATAGTAGTAAATATACTGAATGGTAGTATAATTTATAATGTGGTTATCACCCGCATACCACTAACTACATTTTCCTTTTATCTTTTATATTTTCTTTTTGTGTAGTACAAGAATTTGCGCTGAAATGCATCGTATTCTTCAATTAATAGATGTGACATTCAGGCAAACTCTCCAAAGAATCGGTGAAACGAGCAAGCGATGGGTTTGAACTGTTATGTGATTCCATAGTCAAAGTTGGGAAGTTGAGATACTTAATGATTGACCAGTCACCGACTACATACACTAGGTGTCAGAATTGAGCAATCAGAAAGTATGGTCTTGAGGAGTATAGATTTTCTGTTTAATTTTATTTTGTGTTATTCTGTCTTATAAAATCTCAGTCATTTATTTCGTAGGTCCTACGCGAATCTTATATAAATAAATGGTTGAGATCTATTAGACAATAAAATACTATAATATTAAATAGAAGATCTAAAATCGATCTGAGGGTTAGATTCCTTGACGCGCAATTATGGCATAGACATGTTTCACTGCCTACTGTATTAACTTTTCTTGAATTTAAGTATGAACAGGCCACACACACTACATGTCTGTACGTCTAAGCCCTTCTTTAACCTCTCGAATCACATGACTTCACTATTCCTATATGAAATCACTGTTTGTTTTCCTTCAATGACCTCGGATCGAGGCTCTTCATGCTCTCCTAACTGGACTTCACAGATAAACTGCAGAAAATATGTCCCACCTGCTTTGCGTTTACGTAAGTAATAGGGAGTCTTCCACATATATCTTCTTATCTTTTGCTTTCCAAGGTCCAACAATAACCGGCCTTTTTACAAAATTGGGAATAAACAATAAAACGACCGTATAATTAGGGCCTCTCTTGGCAGTCTTGAAGATAAGATACCATAAAGAGGGGAATAAAATGACCTGTTTGTTTATGTATATTAGTCAATATATAAAATTAATTAAGTGATCTCTCACAACAACTTAAATTATTGTAGTAAAACGATTACTTAACAATGCAACATATATATTATTTATTAAGAGAAGGATGTCTTTCCTTATAGTGGGGCATTTGACCAATGACTTCCTTATACTCTAAAAAATCGTAGGGAAGAAATGGTTCCAGGGGCAGGCAATACTTCACCGGATCATAAAGTTTACCTGAAAATCAATTTCTCCCGTGGAATTTGTAACTTAAAAAAACAAAAGAGGAACTTTAATAACGTTTCCTTAGTGTGTGCATTGAAAAGTTAGTGACATTCTTAGACTTAATTTCTCATATATAGAGAAAAAGAGAAAGTAAGCTCTTGTAACCATATTACAAAGAAATTAATAAGTATAGAAATGAGGGACTTTCTATTTCTATTGAACAAGTGCCATTTATTCCTTCATATCTACTTAGTCTGACCAAGCATAAGCGTAAGTCTACAATGATACCCATAAATCTTTATGAATAAAGGAATGAATCAACTAGAAACAATAAAATTTATAAAGGCAACAGGATCAAATAAGAGTTTCTAATGTTATAATGGTTAATTGTTGTCTAATATTATAAAACTAAGATAACTTTAGGACTTAGATATAAAGTGTTCATGAAATTTAATATTTTATTAACAATGTATCTACTAAGAAGAGATAAACGACATTTTAGTGATAACTGTTAGGAAATTAGGATTTGATCCTGCACGTAATGTCATAATTACAAATTTTTTTGTTTGATTTTTCAAAATTCAAGATTACTAAAATTTTATAAAATGGTTAACAAATAAATTATAATAAAGCATAAACTTTAATTCATACTTTATCTCAGAACTTGATCTTTTTCTTATTGCATCCTTTAAGCTGTTTCTAAAACTGTTTCATCTTAATTACTGTAGCTGCATGAGTGTCGGCCTCTAACAATATTCATATATTGAGTTAAGAGAACCAGTTTCAGAAACAGTTCGATAGATACGATGAGATAAAAAAATTAAAGTAATCTTTCTGAATAATAGTAAGGGCTTTTATTTCGAATAAAAAGTTAGAGGAACCAAATACTTGATGAAAATACTGATCATATATGTTAGTCATGACATATAACCAATAATTGCTTTTCTTACATTTATATTTTGTTTTCAATAGAATTTACGTTGTTTAGTATAGTTGATACTAAGTTAGTGAACTGAATTTCTTGGACATAAGTTATGTTAGATAAAAAAAGTTGTATGTCCATTATGCAATTTAGCTATTAATCCTTGTTGAGAATTTGATATTAAAATTTTTGTAAATATGTCAAAATCATATAAATGACAAAATATATTGGCATTTTGAGTGAAATAATGTCTCATAAACTTTGATGACAACATGTAAGATATATGTCAACATCATGATTGCAAGATGTTAAAGGTTATATGAAGTAGAGCTGAGAGGTACTGTACCCTGATGAAATTGTTTCACTTAATTTAGCCTATTAAAAGCATAAGCATGGACTATAATTGAAAGCATTTGCTATAATATAATAATAGTTGCCATTAGAAGAAAATAATTGCTGGCTTTTCTTGCGTATTTCTTAGTATGATAGAGATCATATATATTTCTAATTCATGCTTTTGGGTATTTGATCATGATTTTAGATTGAACATTACTCCAATGTTCAAAGCATGATACAAATAGATTGTTGGGTAAAATTAGTTGATTTATACAAATAATTTGTATGTGTTGGATCAAATGAGACTTATGCTTAACATAAGTGGCAAAAATGCAAAGTTAGATAATTGAGATGATACTTTTATATCATCTTAGTTAAATCAACAAAACATAAATTTACAAACAAGGATATATGTATTCTTTTGATTATGAATAATATGAAACTTATGAAACTTGTTAAGTTAAAGAATAACCAAATCAATCTTTGGTGAAAGAAAGAAGATGATTTTGAAATGTTAAATCTTGTACATGTGATGTGTTGGATGGAATAACAATTCATAAAAGGATAATAATTACATTTCATTATATTAATAATAACTTTATGTTATACAGTCATATGTATTAAATGAAATGCTGATTTAGAATTTTGAAAAGTTCAAATTGTTTAAATCTAAGTAGAAATTAAGCATTGAAAATGCTGAAGCACTTTGATAAGATCGATGTGGTGAGTTTTAAATTTTAGGTTATCTATAGGAAATGAGATCCTTTAGTAAATATCTTCATAACAAAATTTCATAATATGTTAGGAAAAAAAACACAATATGAGATATTGTACGATGCAATATTATTTTTTCTATAGCTATGCCTATTATAATGACCTACCTTCATCTCATTTTCTTGATTCATGAATAGACTTATGAAATTCAATTGACAGTTGAGGATGATATTCAGTTTGTATAGATGAGAGGAAGATGAGTTGCAGAAATACAGAATTTGAAAGAGTAGAGCAGGGAGAGAGAGAGATTGGAATTTGAATTATATGTATTAATTGAATATTCTTAGACAATGATAGATGATTTTATAGCCAATCATTGGCCAACTAATCAATTGAATATTCTAGAGCTAACAATCTAAATGACAGCAAAGTAAGCAGTCCTTATAACTACCTGAAACTGAATTCTGTTATCACTAACACCAAGCTTATTTATGGCTAATTACTTCCTTAGTTCATGACACTTCAATAGTTCCAATTAAATCAATTAGCAAGATTTTATAGTAAATATGAAATGTTAAGTCTTTGAAAGAGTCAAATTTAATGATGTAAGGATGTGATGCTTAATTGAAGCATACATTATCCATTAAGTTTAGAACTAAATTAGATAATAAAAGGTTATGAGATATCCAAAGGCTAAATATAATCTTACAGACCTATTGAAAAAATTGTTTATTTTAATGTATATTATATGAGAATGTTTCTTAAGATAAGTAATGGGAGTAAGATGAAATTTGAAAATTTCAAATCTCATCACAATATATCTAATTGGGACTTGTGCCTTTGTTGATACAATTGATGTAAAGTTGAAAGACTATGAGACATTAAAAGATTCACTTTCATGATGAATTCAAATAGCTTGTTTTGAATATGATTGTAAATTTATCATATCTACAACAAGGTTAGTGGGGGTATAGTGTTCTTCAATGAGAGTATGTAGAGTCATATTACTTGTAGAGAACAAGAATAACAAGTTAACAATTATTTGAGATACATTATCCATAGTGTTCTTCAATGGGGGTATAGTGTTTTTCAATTATTAAAAATATAATATTCCAATAACAAATCTTATTGGATATGAAAAGATAACAAGTTAATTATGGGAATTACATCTATAGAGATAGATTGGAAGTTATTTACCTATTCAAAATCCAAGTACATAGATAATATAGTAAAGGTGTTTAATATTTGAGATATTTGGTACTTGTCAAGTGTTAAAGATATCAATTATTCAATGTATGAAGGGTTTCGAGGGAGCTTGGGAAGAAATTGGACCAGATTCAAGTGAGCCATATACAATCAAGACATTATATCTCAACCCAAACCTTAAGGCAATGAGTTATGAGTCCTATCTTTATATATAACTCACTTCATCCTTTTGTCTCTTACTAATGTAGGATTTCTTCACCTTTGAATTTCCAATATCTCTCCCTTACAAGTGGATCAATCCATATATAATTAACTCCACCTCAACCCATAGCTCATGCGAAGCTATTTGAGTCACTCCATAAATCACCTATTTATCTGACTCAAATCTATGAATCTTTATTCATCAGACTTCGTCAACATAGCTCTAATACTAGTGAAAGGTTTTAAGAGTGCTTGGGGAGAAATTGGACCAGATTCAAGTGAGTCTATATACAATCAAGACATCATATCTCAACTCAAAATCTTAAGGCAATGTGTTATAAGTTATATCTTTGTGTATCACACACTTCATTTTTATGTCTCTTTTAGACATGGGATTACTCCACTTGTGAATTTCTAACAATGATATTATACCTAATAAAATAAGCTTGGAGTTTATTTTATCATCTTTTAACTCATGACCTAAACTAAGAGCTAAAAAAAATAAATTATTTCCTACAATATGTAGATACTCCAATACTTCTACTTATTTCCTAACCACAGTCTACAATAATTGTTAAGAGTTTGAGACTCTTAGTGTCCTATAGCTAAGATTGTAAGACTCCTATTATATATCATGTATGTGAAGAACCGCAAATCAAAATTTCTAAAGTTTATGATATTATATTAGTATCGAACATCAATTCCTAGTAAATATTATAGAGACACCTGATTTTGTCCATCAACTTCTCTTTGAAACAATTTTGATGTCACGGTACTGCCAAAGAATCTCTTTGACAATGGCAGAGCTAAACTCATTAGGTGAATAAAAACTTATTTTCTTTTCTCAATACGAAAAATATGTGTAAGAGGCCAAGATATTTAGGCTTATTGAATTATATGTGGCACTTATTTTTGAATATCTATTTACTTGTAAAATTATCTATGCCTACATGTGAATAATGTGTGAAGTGTTAATATTACCATTTCAAGATTTTGAAATTTAAAGCATATGAAGTTGATTCTCTAAATCCTAAATAAATCTAGATGCGGATAATGCAAAGTGTAAAATATTACTAGTTAAATATTTTGTAATTTAAATCATATGGGGTTTAGTTTCTTATTCATAAATAAATCTAATTCAATTAACTAACGATAAGTTTTTCTACTCAAAAAAGAAATAAAAAGGACACTCATATCATATCTCTATCTTCTCATAATGAATTATTAATCAAGTAAATATCTTTATCATTATGTAATCTCGTGACTCTAGGTTGGGGTAGAATTAAAATATGTTTCTGCAATAGGATTAATTTTTTGATAAAAACTTATATACGTTTAATGTGCAAAAATAAATCTATGGCCTGTTCTTAATGAGAGAAGATATATGTGAGTATTAAATAGCTTTATTGACAGTCACATTCCATCTTATCATTGATAGCATTTTAAAATTAATATATAATATATATGTTTATGGCGAATGCTTCGTATTCCTATGATGAATGCTTTAACTCTCATACTAATATGGTAAATAGTAGAGATGGGAAAAACCAAACTTCTCTGCGATACTGTGAACTACTTGCATGTGCGATGCATAAGTGGTAAATGGCCTACACCAACACGAAAATGAAGCACCTCATTGGCCAAATTAGCTTAATCATGGCCGCATTTGAGTCAAGGGTGACCATTGAAGAATAAACGAGATACATCAGCTGCAGAAGAGAAGTTTTAAAAGACTAACCGGCACACACTTAACAAGTTTTTTTTTTTTAAGATTTTGTTTCTTCCATTTTTGATGACCTTTCCTTAATTTGAATGGCTATATGACTTAATTTCTTCTACTTCGCATTTCTTGTACTTCTGTAAAACCAGGAAAAATATATAAGGATTTCTATATGAAATTCAGTTCATACATATATATTATATAAGCAAAACTATGACTTTGATAGATCTAAGTGGAATCTGGTGAAGATGTTGAGAAGGAATTATTGGCAAGTTAAATATAGGGAGATATCGAAGGTAAATGATGAATCTCCATGACATTTCAAACGCTTGATACAGGAGGGGTACAATCCTTATTTGTAATAGCCTAGATATTTCATCGTCTTATGCACGGAATATCTCGAGAACTTCTTGGTTAAACCTAAACCTTTCGTCAAACATATAATAGAACTTATTGGCTTGAAGTCTAGTGTTTATAGGTTTTTGTGTTAGTTTCTTTCGAGCTTTTTCATAGTACTGTTTGAGATCCTAAATATTGACCAAGAGAACTAGATGACCTTTGTCCTATGCTAAATTTCATTTTCAGTCAGCAAAAGATTGAAAATGTTGGTTGTTTCTATATATAGGCTTTGCTAAAACTCGATCCATAAGAGAAACAGATATGACAATAGCAGAGGGAAGCATGTGTGGATAAAAGAAGTGATTCAGTCAGCAGTTCTGGAGCAACAAAGTGACAAACATCTAAACCCCTTGAAAACCCGGTCGAGTAATATACAAAGGAATGGAGGATAATTATGAGTTTGCTGGACCCATATACCTCATTTAACAGATGTGCCTTTTCCAAAAGAAGAGTGCATAAATTTCTCCAAGGCCATACTAGACCGTTTCTTTGCGCAGTTGCAAGATCTAATTACCACAATCAGGAAATTGGTAGTGTCATAGATGATGATATAAAAGTTTTTCTCACCTTAGTACCCCCGCAACACTAATCTAGGTAGAAAAACCAGTTAGTTGTCACTATTGAAAATAACGAAGGAGAACAAAACTAGCGTAAGGTGACAACAGACAACTAATCCAAAGAACAAAACCAAATAAGAAGCAAGGTATAGCAACTTAGGCGATTATGCGGAAGAGTAAAGTGAAGCATACATTTCACTCTAGATAGATAATAAATCCATAATCATTCACAGGCAATATTGTTGATTACTTAATTTTCACAATCATCAACCATACATGTAGTTGATTACTTGCACAGTCATAGCATTAACTATACTCCTTTGAGTGGAGACCAGGATTTCTTAGATTAAGTAACAACGCTATACCAACTTTATTTAATTTACTAACTGGCTAGTCATCTTCTTTATCGTCTGTTTCTGTTTTTGTCCTTGTGTCCACCCTAATTGATTGGATTTGATTGTGTAAATATGGTTTTATGAAAGCATATAGAACTCAAGTAGAGTAGAGATCAACTAAACTTCTCATCACCTGTACTTGGGTATTAAGACACCTTATGTAATGTGCAGCCTCCTCAAACAAACCGCATAAATCCATGGATTCACCACCAGGAACAAGCTTTCGCAGCTCGTTGGCTTGACCAATATCACCTTCTTCACCATTCATCTTCTCCTTTACCTCACTTTTTTTTATGGGTTGAGTTTTGATTCTTCTTGCCAAAGATTTTCGTCTCCGTTCTTGGTTACGAATCTTGCAGAGCAATGCCCTACTCCAAGTTCTCCTCAAGCCAACAGCGAAGACCAGGGATTTGTCGGCTGCAAGTTTAACTCTACGATAACGCTGAAACACATCTCTAGGACTACACGAACTGGGCTTTTGCGCCCTGATTTTCGTCAAAGCTCGAAGAAGCGCCCTAGCGAACCTAGATTTCATCCAGTTAGGGTTTGTAGACAGGCGATGGGGATTCATGAAGACCTGGGAGTTGCTGTTGTAACTGAGATGGAGAAACTAGGGTTTCTGGGGGTAGTTGGGACTTGAGAGTTTTACGACTATGCTGTTGTTGCTGGTTTAGGATAGAACAAAAAACAGTACTTGAAGAAGATTTGGTTTTCTGACACAAAGGGGCCTATTGTTGAGATAAAATGAGAGACTGAGGAAGGACAGACTTTAGTTGGACAGTATTTATCTGACACACAGAATCTACATTACCAACCTGAAATGGAAGAAGATAGAGAAAGGGATAGATGTTGTCAGGAGGAAAATATGTGTGAAAGGTTAAAGGAATGAGGAGGAGAGAAGAGATTGAAAATGGGAGGTGTAAAGAAGAAGGAGACTTGGGAATCAATCTTGTTATACTTCTGGGCATCTAGGGTTGTTTGGGACCAATAGAATGTTGACAATTTGGTAAAAACATATCTTCCATCAGAAAATTTAGAATCCTATGGTTTAAAACAGCGATTAGGAAGGAAGCATTGGATCAGTTCATCGGGCCTAGAGGTGCATTAGACTTATAAAAACTGAATTGATACGCTTCTTCTATCGTTATCAGGAATGGCAATGGGAGGAATCTTGAAGATGAGAAAAGTGAGTGTTTAGAAGTGGGGCTGCAAGAGGCCAACCACCATATGATCGCACATGGTTCCGTTTCCCCACTTGGACTGGTGGGCTCCTGCTCCTCACTTATTTACATATATATATATATTACACCCAACATCCTAAATAGACCTCACTCCACTTTGGCCATGCTTTTGGTCCGTGTCCAGATGGTGTATGCTGATGGCGACGAGGAGGTCGGCAAATGCCCATAACCCACATATATAGCAGTGTGTATAATAGATGAATGTTGTAACCCAGTTATTGTATCTTTTTAATTCTGTCACTTGGTTATTAAGAAAAAAAATTGATATTTATAATTGTTATAAAATTGACTAGTAATAATTATTAAGTAATTCCGTTATTAAACCAATTTTACAAATTTCCAAATATAGCAGGGTGACATGGAGTTTAAATTCGTTGTCTAATGTTATGGTGTCTTATTGTGTCCAATAAATTTCAACTATTTATTTATGTGAGTTTCGTGTGAGCCCCGCAAAATAAATGACTGAGATTCCAAAAGAAAGAATAAGAAAGAGTAATGTTATTAAGAAAATAGACTCGAACACATGAGACACTTTGCCTTGTTTTTCGCGTCAAGCTGCTGTTGTAATTTACTGTTATCAATCATAAGATGGCAGGGCACACCTCCACTTTTTCTGCCCTTACCCTGTCTCAAAGGGATAGAAAAAATGGACAGAAACCAGGGGATGCTGATCGTTGTAGACGTACGTAAAATATGCAGGGGGATGCTGATGCTGAAGCTGCCCGTCTTCTCTACACAGAGCGGCTTCACTGTTTCCCTTCATCATCATTCACATGATTTTCCAAGCTAAATGCCATAGACTTTTCAACTATATTTATATAAATATCTTCTGCTGAGGTTTTAAATATTAGGTTCTAGTGATCAGTTACAAAACTTACGATGCAAACATATCACTGTACTTGGAGTTTGTGTTTTGGGGTAAATAATAATAGTCTTGACAATAACCAATCTGTTGTTCAATTCGTGCAGTAATTATGAAGTACTTAAATATCATTCTTAGGTAAGTTAACGAATAATCTTTTTGATCATAGATCAAATCTTTAACTGAAGACTCTCGTTATACTACCTAGTTTACTGCAATGAATCAAAAGGAAAACATTAACATGCTCCCAAAATAATTACAGATATTGTATCTTGGCGATATGTTCCAGAAATAGTTTAATCAAATTTTGATGGACCACACGGCCAAGTTGGCGAGCAGGCTTTAAGGAAAAGTGACAATTTAGAAGCCAACTTCAGTTAAATGACAGCTTGAAGGATAATGACGTTTAAATTTTAACTATTTGGTTTTATTATAAGAATTGTCTCCGCGGACGAATCATATCCTCTAGGGGTTGGATCACATGAACATTAATTAGACAGACAAAAACTGTTTATGATTAGATATCGCGCTTGGAATCCAAACCTTAATTAGTAATTAGATACTGTGAGAGGTTTTCAGCTAAACTACAGAAAATGGATGGAGCGGGAACTTTGGAGTTGAGGAGTACTTTGACAACCTAGAACAAGACTCTTTTCTCGCTTCCTCCATTGCATGCCGTCTATGAATCAGAATTAGGAAAGTTGACATAGTTCTTAATCCAAGAAAAATGCATTAAGATGAGGTGGAGGGATAGGATAGCCTAACACTAACCACTCCCTCAAACTATTATGCCACTAGTTCGTATCTTCTTAAATGGGATTTATTATATTTCGCAAGAGGAGAGTTGCTTCTACCATGCATATAGTCCCGTAAGTATGCATGGTAGACGTAGTTGGGGGATGAATCTTCTGTCTATTTTTTCTGCCCTTATCCTGTTTTATTAGATTTCAGTCATTTATTTATATTAGTTTCGTATAAATAAATGACTGAGATTTAATGAAAAAAGATAAGAACAGAAAAAATGGACAGAAAAGATCATGACAAGAAGTAGTTGAGGTTATGGATAGTATTATGTCATTTCATATGGATTTATTAAATCATTTATTTGGACCAACTTCTAACTCTAATTAAAGATTTGGCTTAATTGGTTGTTGCTCTCTGGCCCAATTTTTTCCTCAAGTCAGGATCACCGAGAGGTGCAAAAAAGTCAAGTTTCAGCTAACACATTGGCATAAGGATAAAATCCCTATAAAATGACATAATACTATTCATAACCCCACAACTTAATTTCCTTTTTTTTTAATAAATGGAGAGTAAACACCATACATATTACATAACTAGTCTAGGGCAAAAAAGGCCCGACATATCCTCTAAGAGGATTAAGAGATACCCTATAGGTGTATTATCAAAAGTAGTAATCCCGTTCTCAAAATAATCTACAAACTTAACGAGCCAGTCAGCATACCGATTACTCTCCTTATAGACATGACGAGATAAAACTACCAAATTACGAGTAAACAATTCATTGATACCTAGAAATAGGGAATTGAGAGATATTGTGCATTTAGACAGAGATGACAGTATAGTAATCACCGCATGCGAATCTACTTCTAATTCAATCCGACGATAATCTAGATTCTAAGCGAGCTTGAGCCCCGAAATTAATTTCTTAATAAGAATCTTCCGTTTGAAACATATGCGGATCATTCGGCTCTTTTCAACTTATATTGCATCCTTCCTAATACTTATCATGTAAATTGTTTGCAGAGCTGTATATAAGATTAGGAATGGCCCGAGTCGAGCTAGAATTTGATTTGAAAATTTTCATTTGGGCTCTGATTGGGCTTGAAGTTCAATTGGGCCGAGACACCCGAGCTCGATTTGGTCTAGGCAACCCGAAGCCCCACTTAATCGAACCAGAAATTTTGTCATTTTTAAATTAAAAATAAAAAAAAACACTATTTTACTTAAAATAACGTCGTTTTATATATAATTTTCGAACTTTGGATTAAGCCAGGTATCCTAAACTTAAGCTTAATCCGGAGCTCAAAAATTAGAAAAAGAACTTTGAACTAGTCTGGGTTCTTACTGCCATCTTTAGGAAGAGGAATTGCTCAATTTTATATACATATTGACGTTGTAAGTGAAACAATTGAAATTGAGATATTAGAAGCCTAGAACTGTTTTCTTCATGAAATCTTATAAGATATTTACATAGGGAAAGAAGACTAAAGAGATAATAAAAGAAAAGGAAGGAAAAAAAAGAAGAAGAGCACAACTGGAAAGAACAAAGTGACAGGCAAGCAAATCAAAATGGAGTATTGTTTCTTTCTAGTTAGACTACAAGTAGGAAAAGAAGAACATGGTGGGCCTAGAGTTTGCCTATGGTTTGACGTACACAGAACCTTTGGAATTAGACGCTTTAACCAACTCATAATTATGCTTAGTGTTTTAGATAAGCAGGACGCACATGTCTATGCTTCTTTAATTAAGAGACTTTTGGACCACGACTCTACTTAACAGGCATCTGATTGAGTCTGCAATACGTGCCGTTGTCATTCTTTTATTGAATTGAATCGACTGGTTCTGCCACAAGGAAACCTGAAGCCTTTGCAAATTTGTGTTATGTAACGAACACTACAAGAAAAAAAGAGTTTAACGACAGATATTACTGATGAAAAATCTACACACTTTGTCGGTAAGTTAAGTTAGCGACAGAATTTATCGACGGATCAAGGCATCAGAGAAACGGTCATAGGTAATAATTTGCGACGAATAGCAGATTTTTCATCGTTAATTTGCTGACAAATATTTTGTGTTACCGTCAATGAATATACCAACGGTTATTTTGTATTTTCAGTAAATTTAGTGACGGAAAGATTATTTCGGTCGATAAATTTACCGACGGAATTGGTTATTCCATTGATAAGTTAACGACTAACATTACCGATAGCATTGAGTTATCTGTCGATAAATATAATAAATTTTACCGACAAACTTTGTTTTTTGTGTAAATTTACTAAAACTATTTTTTTATTTTTCCTTGCATTTAATTTTATTTGATAATCTTATGGTTGATGCATAATTTATACAGTTATCAGTTATTTGTTGATAATATTTTGATTTGTTTCTACATTTAATTTGTTAAAGCAAAACGTTGATTGATGATTTGAAGTAAAATTTATCTTAATTGATAATAAAAATTATTTTGTACATAATAAGTATTTAATTCATACAAAATGACTATAAGTACGCTATTTATTTAGTGACCACAAATGTTCTGACTGCTGTAATGAGATGCTACCTCTTCCATTCAACTTATCCACCTCATTACAGAACTGAGCTATGTACTCTATCGACTGTGCCAACTGAGTTGCCAATGTTTGTACTGTGCTCTGAAGCTCATGGACTTCATTAGGTGTGGACCGCATACTAAATGTTAGTAAGTGATAATTATTAAGCATTAATATTAAATCATAAATTTCACATATATTTAGTTTTCTACATCGAGTGTTGACGAAGGTCACACCGTTATGCTCTTTAGTGTGAGTGTGCAAAAAGAGCTAGCGGGGTGTAGGCTTTGTGCCTGTAGACTTTTCCTGCATCAGAATAAAATGTTATAAGTGAACTACAATTTATAAAAATTTCTGCAAAATTTCCTCTATTTTTATGATATTTATCCCCCTATTGAACAAGAAAAGTAATTCAATAATACAGCCATATATGGCACCAGAAATTTATTACATTATCATTCTCCATAGTACACATATTTTCTTTTCAAAATTCACACATCAAATTAAATTGAAATACACCAAAGTAAAAAAATCAGAATATAAATGTAAAGTATAGATACTTACAAGTCTCTCTGCACGCTCGTGGTGGGTAATAGATCCTCTAGGATGTACGGGAAGACTCTCTCCTCCTAGTCCTCCACGTCTATTTTTAGAATTACGCTCTGAAATGGATATTGCCTCTGGTGATATCTAATACTGCTGCTAACGACTCCATATTTGTTCATAAATATAAGGCAGTCGTACACCAGCCTTGTGTTTCACACCAACAAAGTCTCGATAACGTGTACGTGGTTGTAACACCCGAATGCCCCCTGAGAGGATATACAAATGCCGCATAAAACAATCTAAAACATACCAAGATATTCGAGAAATTCATTGAAAATAAGATAGCATACTTCACATTCATACTTTGTTGAGTTATAAATAGAACATCATGTATACATTGTACTCATCGTATACATGCCTTACATATAAATCTATTATGTATTATAGTTATTACAAACCATTTATAAGTTATTACAAACCATTTATTCAAAATACAATATGTCTCAACACATTGAAATACAACTTAAAACTTAATCATAACATTTTCCAAGATCATATCAAGTCCTTCATTAGTCACTGCAATTGTCCCAGCCTTAAGTCTTCTTATCAGAACTATACAGAGGCAAAACCACTGTGCTAAGCACATAGCTTAGTAGGGAATATTTAAATAGGATACATAATGGCGTCTGTTTCTAACTATAGTTTAGCATTCACATGTACTGAATCAAGTCATATCATGAACAATCTTTAATTATTCATATTAAAGAGCAATCCAATTATTTGTCTCAGAATAGAATGTAATTTGACAGTACAAAACATTCTTGCATCAGAACAGGACATCATTACTTCAGAACAGAATGTACAAGTCTCAGAGCAAGATATAATTATGTTAAAACAGAACAATACTTGTATCAAATCAGAATATATCTTGTATCAAATCAAAACTTATCTTATATCAGATCAGAACATATATCAAAGCACAAAATATAGTAGCCAACTAGTCCTTTTTACAGAAGTGAGGTAATGGGACTAGAATAGAAGATACTTATGATTGGTATCTCAGAAACAAAAGAGACTTAATTCTTTGAAACAGAAGACACTGAAGTGTCTAAGATTAGAAGACACTGGAGTGTCAAGTATAGAAGGCACTGAAGTGTCTAGATACAAAAGACACCTTAATGTCTAGTTACAGAAGCAGCTACAAACCCTTCTAGGCATGTCTATCTACCCACGACTAGGACTTGACAGTTTTAAAAACAAAACATTTCAGATTTCAGAATCACATGTAAGTGATGTACTGCATAACATATGAATTTATTCCATTTTGCTCAAATTTAACATATTCATTCATATTTGATCAAACCTAACATGCCTTATAAACACAAACATTTGCAATAATTCACTAATGAATACATTAAGTTATTAAAAATTACATGTATTCACCCAAGTTCCCAATTTGCAAGCATTCACAACACATTACTCTTGTTTTCTAAATCACATTAGGATTCATAAGTAAACTTCATTCCTTTAAGAACTTATAAGTTCCAAAATTAGATACTTTGTTATCAAATAACCCCTTCCTTAAGTTATTACTTCAATTAATAATGCAAACCTTATTCAACCTTTAATTAACTAATTCCAAATCAAACTAGATTCATTTTACACCTTAATCAAGTCCACTTACACCATTAAAATTTGCCTTAACCTTATATTGTCCAACAAATGTACAAAACCAACCTTTTTCCCTTCCAAAGCACTTCCCACAACCGTGGGAAGGTGCCATATAAATCCCACGATCGTGGGATGAGTAAACCAAAGGTTCACTCACCCATGACCTTCATTTTGTTTCCAAATTTAACTCCTTCATACTCTGTCCAACACACCTTCATCAAAGTCCATCAATTTCACTTCAATTCTACCTTATTCATGCTTCAATCCCTTATCAAATTCATGTCCAAATCCAATTCAAAGATCATTCATTAGGCAACTCACAAATCATTATATTTCATATATGAAAACCAAAACAGAATTTGTCATATAAGGATCAAATTTTCGACACTCATTTATCATCATCATAGCATATATTCCAAGTTAATTCAATCATCATAGAACTTGTATTAATACATGCTATCAAGTTTAGAATTCCATTACTTATTTAACTTCAAATTTTAACTCCAAAGAACTAGCTAATCTAGCCTTTCCAAGCAACCAGCACACATCCAAGACCAAGGAGTAAATCTTAGCACCAAAAAGAAATCATAAAAGATAACAAGATCTAGCTTCCTTGATATAGCATCTTGCAAAGATGTCAAGTGATGACGATCCCAATTGAAGAAAAATACAGGATTTTGTGGGAGTAAGAGGGAGTTTCAGTGGAGAGGAGCAAAGAATAGTGAAAATGCAACAGAAACATCAAATGGGCTGGAGAGATTCAGCACTTGTTTAGTGCTAGGTGTCATAAATTTGAAAGGGCACATGTATTTTAATAAATCAACTTACATGTCACAAATAGAAGTGAGCCACTTGTCCTCCGTTTAAGTTACCAAATGTCACAATTCTATTAGGCTATTTATCACTCAACCAATGCTGCCAAATGTCATTCAATGTATAGGCCTAGTTATACTAATTTTCATGTACCAACCAATCATGTCTCTTGACAATTTTCCTAGTCCAAATGTACATTTTAACACATCAATTTTCTGACGGTATCAATTAATTCCAAGTTACTAATAATGGTCCATCAAACCAAGAGTCAAAACATATATAATTCACAATCATATCACAATTTCAACACCTATCACACATACTTTCATAAACATGTAACATTTCAACTAGGGTATAATTTAGGGCCTTATAGTGCTTGTCTCTCCCATACTTTGTAATATTTATCTAATTAATGTATAAAAATTAATTAAAAAATGCAAAAAATATATTTTTTGTAACTCAAACTCCTGATAGTAAAATTCCTTTATCGCTTGAGAGATATTCTTCTATATATAACGCTCAAGATCAATCTTCTCCTTAAATTTGGATGTCATGTTTCTTGGACACGGTCCAGACGGAATCAACCTAATATTAAATCAATCAATTTTATACCATTTTTTAAATTTAAACATATAACTTAATTATAAACATATAGTGTTTCATGTATTTTCACTTACAGATCGTTGACAATTGTGATGTAAGTTATTCTATCAGCTCCCTCACCTCCTGGCTGGAGGCCGCCTCCTTCATCTGTATCGTTTACCCCTGACATCTCTATCGGTATAGGGGTGATGGATGGTGTAGCAGTAGGTACGAAAGGTGATGCCTCATCTGCAAGTGTAGTAGCTGGAGGTACAATATCTAATTCAATTGCAGCTGCAGAATGTGATGCAGGACAGTAACTGGCTTCAAATCATGGTCTAAACCTTAGTCACGTCATATCATGTTTTCTCTTTGGTGGCATGTTTCAACCTGCAATTCATATTTGATTGAATATTCTAGAAATATAACACTTTTAATTTAATATTTCACACAATATATTAAAAATTCAATAATTGATGTGTTGAATATAATATTCTATTACAAACACAAATTAATTGCTATCAGCACTTAATTGTAAATCAAAATCATCATCTTTTTTTTCTAAAGAATTAGAATTAAAATCAGACTTGTAACATCCCAGATCACCCGCTTACAGATATTGTCCGCTTTGGGCCTTGGCCCAGCCAAGCTCTCACGGTTTTGCTTTTCCCGAGGCCTTCCCAGGAGGTCACCCATCCCAGAACTACTCTCACCTGAGCACGTTTAACCTCGGAGTTTTGATGGGATCTGGTCCACTAGGCCATGAAAAACGTGTCTGTAAAAGAGAGGTATCTGTACCCTTATAAGGCGTACTTCGTTCCCCTCTCCAACCGATGTGAGATCTCACATTCTCCACCCCCTTAGGGCCCAGCCCTCTTTGGGGTCCAGCCTAGCTAGCACGACGGTTCGGAAACCTGGCTCTGATACCACCTGTAACATCCCAGATCATCCGCTTACAGATATTGTCTGCGTTGGGCCTTGGCCCAGCTAAGCCCTCACGGTTTTGCTTTTCCTGAGGCCTTCCCAGGAGGTCACCCATCCCAGAACTACTCTCATCCGAGTACGTTTAACCTCGGAGTTCCGATGGAATCTGGTCCACTAGGCCATGGAAAACGCGTCTGTAAGGGAGAGGTATCTGTACCCTTATAAGGCGTACTTCGTTCCCCAATCCAACCTATGTGGGATCTCACACTCTCACTGCTGAAGTCTTAGTACAAGAGATTAGAAAGGTTTTCAATTCTCTTAACCCTAATAAGGCCCCCGGTTCAGATGGGTTTAATGGGTTTTTCTTTAAGTAAACCTGGCATATTATTGGAGAGGAAGTTACTAGTGCCATCCAAGATTTTTTTCCAACATGGAAAACTCCTCAAAGAGCTTAATTCCACTTTTATTTTACTCATTCCAAAAAAAGATCATCCTTTCACAGTTTTAGATTATAGGCCTATTTCTTGTTATAACATGCTTTATAAGATGATTGCTAAAATCATTGCAAATAGGCTTAGAGAGATTCTTCATAACATTGTCAGTCTAAATCAAAGTGCTTTCATTAAGAATCGTCGAATAGGGGATAACATCCTATTGGCCTAAGAAATTTTCAAGAATTATTATCTTTCTAATAACCAGAGGAGATGTGCTTTTAAAGTGGACCTTCAAAAAGCCTATGATTCCATTCAATGGGATTTCCTTCTAAATGCATTAGTAGTTGTAGGCTTTCCTCTAAAATTTATAGATTGGATCAAAGAGTGTATAACTTCTCCATCTTATTCTATTTTGATCAATGGTGCTCCCTTTAAATTTTTTAGAGGGAAGTTAGGACTACGACAAGAAGATCTCGTATCTCCATTCCTCTTCATTATTTGTATGGAAGTCTTCTCTAGGAGTTTGAACGTTTACATAGATGGTAGCCTTTCCTTCAAATGCCACTGGAGGTGCAAAACCCTTAAACTTACCCATCTCTTGTTTGCTGATGATCTCCTGATGTTTTGCCATGCATATCTAAGTTCAGCAAAAACTTTGTGTAATTGTATGTATACCTTCTCTAGTTATTCTGGTATGGACATGAATCCTTCCAACAGTCAGTTTTTCCTATCTCCTAATATGGACCACTTAACTCTTCAAATGGAAATTATATCTGGGCTCAAGGAAGGTACTCTCCCCATTCGGTATTTAGGGGTACCTCTCTTAACAGGTAGGTTATCTAGGAGGGATTGCTTACCCTTATTAGAGAAAATTGATGCTAGGATTAACAAATGGAATCATAAAATCCTTTCCTATGCTGGTAGACTCTAATTGGTGATTTATGTCCTGTCTTCTTTTAAAGTGTACTGGTCTACCCATTTCATTCTACCTTCTTCCATCCTTAAGAATATAGAGTCTAAACTTAGGAATTTTTTGTGGCCAGGGAAGGGGGTTTCCAAATCTCATGCTAAGGTTAAATGGAGTGACATTAGTAGACTGAACAGGAGGGAGGTTTAGGGATTAAACATTTGTCTACATGGAGTTATGTTCTATTAGGGAAAAGGATCTGTTATTTGTTTTATGATAGTGAAGCTTTGCGAGTTAAGTGGGTGTATACTATTATTTTAAGAAGGAAAAATTCCTGGAGTGCCCAACCTACTAATAATAGTTCATGGAATTGGAGAAAGATCTTATTTGTGAGGGATAAAATTGAGAACCAATTCAGATTTAGGATTGGAAATGGAAATTCTACTCTTTTATGGCAGGACCCTTGGCATCCTAGAGGAATCCTAAAGAACTTCTCTTCTCCGAGAGAGATCAATGGGTCATAATTACCTATAACAACAAGAGTCTCCAAAGTTATCAGTAATAATGAGTGGAGATGGCAAGATGCAACTATAGAGATCATTGGTAACCTAAAGCCTCTAATGTACCAACCAAATTGCTCTAAACTTGATTGCTTGGAATGCTTAGCTTTCCCTTCAAAAAAGTACACTAATGGTTTTGCCTATAATTTCTTGAGATCTCCAATTCAGAATGTTCCTTGGCATAAACTGGTTTGGTTTAAAAACAACAGCCCTAGGTGTTCTTTCATACTATGCCTGGCTTTCCTTAAAAGGTTGCAAACATAGGATAAATTCTTTATCTCCATACTTTTAATCACTGTTCCTTGTGTATCTTGGATAACAAAACCATTGAAAACTTGTTTTTTGAATGTTCCTTCTCTAAAACCGTGTGGGAACATTGCCTCAACCACTTTCAAATACATATTCCCAATCAAACAAACCTTCAATCCATTCCCATTTGGTTTAACCAATCCTTAAATAATAGAACCTGTGACTTTAACCTTTTCTCCATCCTCCTTTCTATTACTGTCTATAACATTTGGACTGAAAGAAATACTAGAACATTCAAAGATGAAGCCATGGATGTGGGGAGCCTATACTCTAGAGTGATCTTCCAAGTTATGGAACATCTCAGCTCAAACACTGTGTGAAGGTAATTGCTGAAGTTCTTATTCACTAATAATTTTTCTTCAAGTTTGTTATTTCAAGAGTGCTAGATGGAGGTCCAACATTTCTTCGGTTCCTAAAGAAGAAGAGAAGACAGGATCAGGAAACATTCTTGTTTCCAATCAGCAAAACATGGAGTAGACAATTTATGGTCTTTCACGAAACTGATAAGATGAAGATCATAAACTTTGACATTTGGAGAACCATCTCCTACAGTTGGAATCTAGTTGACTTATTATTGGTATATAAATGGAAGTATGTGAGTGGAAACATCATCTCAATCTCCATTTTATGTTATGATGTAAGCTGATTTGGATTGTAATTAATTGATGGTTGATTAATAGTGATGTAAATTGTTTGTTGGTTAATTTGTGCTATTGGTTAGGTGAGCTAGCTCTATAAGGTTTTTTCTTGGGTTGGGAGGCTATTGTTGTCTCAGTTGTTTGTGTTTGTAGTAAGGAAGTGATGTAGCTTCCTCATGTATTTACATTATGTTTCCTTTTGGTAGGCAAGAGATTACTGCTCAAGTAGTCTCCATTGATGTACATAACTTTTCTAATTTGTATAAAATCTTTTGATTTACCAAAAAAAATTGTGTTTATTTTCTTAGTTATTCCTTTTAAAGGAATTTGAGCAAAGATACAGACTTTCAGACCTTTAAAAGATAATTATGTTTATCCATAATTATTTTCATGAGATTTTTAATGAATGTAACACTGTTCTAGTGTATGACATGTTAAGGAATGCACATAAGCTTTATTGTGGTTTGTAATGAAGACTAGCATATCAGTTCTTTTGGAAATCTTAGTCAATGCTTAATTCTAATATTCTTTTTGCTAGATGGAGTTTCTCCTTAATTGTGATAAATTTTTTTAAAAAAGGTTCAACTAAGATTCTTTTTTCACAATACTCTTATTGTTTTAAACTTCTTTTGTCCTCTCTTTCTCTCATTCTGGACAAAAGTTACAAATCGAAAATGTTCAATAATATGAAGTGGGTAATCATGTATGCTAATCGTTTTGACAATATGGCAACATCAACCTGAATCAAATGGAATGTATGGTATGCTAAAGGTTGATTTGGAGGTTTATAATTGTTACTTCCACTTGTCCCCCAAGTATATGGCATCATTAGACTCCCTTGACTTTGTAAAAGTGAAAGGCAAGTTTGCTTAGCAATTTGCTATTTAAGGTGACTGGTATGCAAAACTTTCCTTGTATTGCTTATAACATGCCCTTTTATATTTGGGACTCATGGTTTCTATGGTAAAGTGTTTCCATACTATACTCTTTTTCTTTCTTTGCTTGGTAGGTTGCATTTTAGGGGTAATAAATGTATGGTTTTCTTTAAGGTTTTCCACATTCTCTTCTACAATTTCAACAATTGTACACAAAAGAATTGGAGCAGTTAGAGAGAGAGAGAGAGAGAGAGAGAGTTATTTTTTATTTTTATTTTAGCACCCATTTGACATTTAGGATGCATATTTTGCAAAGAACCCACTAAAAAGATTAGAGGACTAATAGAAAAGTTTA
Organism: Erythroxylum ulei; assembly: GCA_027564395.1. Taxonomy (NCBI): domain Eukaryota; kingdom Viridiplantae; phylum Streptophyta; class Magnoliopsida; order Malpighiales; family Erythroxylaceae; genus Erythroxylum; species Erythroxylum ulei. Next base: position 13,282,694 of record JANITX010000010.1, on the reverse strand, counting down.
AGTTATGTTCAAATTGAACATTTATGAAACATTAGAATCGTTTTTAAACGTGTCAAAATATTTTGATTTAAATTGAATTATGATAAAAATGTTAGAATCCAAATTGACCCTTTATCATATTGAAAATAACCAAATATGCTTATTAAAAAATCAAACTAGTTATTGCAATGATTAGTAATAATGACATTAGTCGACTAATGTATAATACTTTGTCGATATTTAATTTTGTCCAATTATTTTTATATCTATCTTTTTTATATCTATTTATTTTATATAATTTCACCTCATCAAATTCTATTTAAATGCTCTCAAATTCAGTTTGTAAAAACTTATTTTTCATTTATTTCTAATCTTTTTATGTTTAATTTGCTTCAAATTTTATTGTCTTAAAGGAGGAGATCTCCATTTTTATCATCATTCTCTTTTTCTTAATCTCCATTTTTGCTTCATCTCATTCTTCCTTCATTTCTTTCATTTTACAATTCATCTTCACTCTCCTAAGTTACCATTGACATAAAAACTCCACCTACATTGTAGGAAGACCAATTTATTATTTTTCTCCAAAAGTTGTCACCATTAATTCCCTGTTCTCCATTAGTTTTGAATGATCAAGCCATTGCCCATTCTCTAAAATGAGGAGAGGCTACGATGAGATAGGCTAAGGTACCTGTAACATCCCGTCCCCACGTAAAAGGTGAGGACCCGAAATTTCAGCATGGGAGCATAAAGAGAAAGTTAGATAAGGCATTTTCTTGC
>JANITX010000010.1:13256576-13270675 GCA_027564395.1 Erythroxylum ulei | reverse complement strand
TACAAAATAAAAATTATTCTATAAATTAATAAATATTAATTTATCGATAAATTAATAAAATATTCATTTATCGATAATTAATAACTCCATATAAGATAATAATTTTTCTGGTCCCAATAATATTTATTTATAGAAGTTTTACTGTAGTTAAATGCCCATTTGTGCATAATAAGGTATGCAAGACATTTGTCAACGAAAAAGTCAACCAAAATATTGTTCTTTTTTCTTCCTTGCTTTAAGATCTTCATAGGAGGAAAAAAAAAATTCTGCTATTACGATCGTTTGCTTCCGACGAAGGGATATATGTTAGCTTCCACCAGCCCAAAATGAGTTTACATGTGCCAAGAACATTTGAGATATAAGAACACAGAAGGAAAAAGAAGGCTTACGACAAAAGAAAAGGCCTATTCACAAGTACATTTGCTTTAGCAAAATTTGATCCGAAAACAACCCAATTTCCTATAGGAAAATGTCAACGAAATATAGCTGCAAAAGAATTCACAAAGAGAGTGAAGGAAAGAAGAGATTAAGAGGATAGAAGAGACGATATGTATAAACTTCAGTTACATGCTAAAGTGATTGCTTATAAATTTCCATTTTCTTCCAACGATGACTCGGAGGCAGAATCATCCAACGTTGATGTTGATACGGTATCACTATCAGAGGTTCCAGGTGCTTTGTCCTCAATTGGTTGTTTCAGAAACCAATACATAATGCTCGCGGTGAGTGTAAGAATCATCTTCTGATTTACCTGAAGCAGGCATTTGCGTTTAGGTGATTGAACACAACAGCAACAATAATAAAATATAGTAATGGAAACTAAAGTATCGTAGTAAACGATGCCTGATAGAGGCATTACAGTGTCAATCTTGTCTACAAAGTAAATAAATATACTTGCAACTTTTTAAGCACCTCAGTTATGTCTTCAGGAAGTAAAAATATTGAACATCCCAGCTTCCTCGCAATACTGATGATGTAAGATGCATTCATTTTTTTCTGTTCATCTGCATTGATTTCAAGTTGGCAAACACATAAATTTAGCTAGAAGTAACTATGGAAACATACCATTTCCCACAGCATTTAGAAAAGGCGTACCAGTCACTCCTTTTGTGACAAGACTCCAATTTACTGCTCTGGGCTGAACAGCGCTAAGCAGCTCAAGGAAAAAAATTCCATCCGACAATCTTTTATCCTGTAAAATTCCAATAGGAAATCACCAGGAACATCCATTATCATCAACTTTCAATTTTGTTTACCGTCTTTGGTAAAAACAAGTTTATCTGGAAGAATTAACTAAATTTCCCAATCATCAGCTCATATTACTGTTCTAGTCTTATTGGACAAACTAATCCGCAACTTTAGTACAAATCATCAGCTCAAACTCAGTCAATATGCTTCGCAAACAATGTGAGTTTGTTAAATATAAGCATTTGTCTAATGCTTCATATGTGCAAAAGCTTCTCGTAAAGCATTGTCTACGATTAAACCTCAAAAAATTAAAGTCAAATTCGTCTTGACTGCATCATATAATTGAGTAAGCCATAACTTTTACCTTGAAACTTTCCATACGACTCTGGCTTCCAGAGTTGTTCACTTTGGTATTAGCCCATTGTAGAATGTCGGCATCAGTAATTTCCTTTCCATGGGAATGAAATCTCAAGTTCTTCAGAAGTTGGAGAATGTTATATCTCATTAGCTGCCAGAGATAAGCTAAAAAGAATAGCAAAGATTAGTTTGAATCTAACAAGACTACCCAGCTGTATACTGATGGAAGTTGAAGAACGTCAATAAGATATCTGTAGTAAATAAATTACACCAAAGATTAAGTAAACTTAATACCGACATGGATCATACCTAATATCAACTTTTTATTTCCTTGTACGATGTCATTTCCAGCAACATTGACCAGGGAAAATTTTAGTTGTTTTCCAATTTTCACAACCTGGTTGCAGTTTTCTACTTTTCTGAATGGCAGTTTGATAGGAGGTTTATTTGCAATCTTCCAATTAACAATTCCTGGTGAAATCTTGTCAAGTGTCTCAAGTAGAATCCACCTGGAAAGGAACATATACTTTAGTCAGATTGGAATTGAATATTGAAGAACTATATCCAGATTTTTAAGAAAAAAATACATTGTGGACTTCCTATTCTGTTCTCATCACCATACTTGAATTGTTAACAAAGATCAAGCCTGTGCCTTTGAATGGGATAGAACATGATAGACTAAATTTGTAGTTGAACGGGTGTGCGCAAAGCGCCATAATTGATGGAGAGAATTTATTATGCTCTACTGACCCATTTCTGAGATCTTCAAACACATTGTCAATATAGCTTGAGTTTCCATAACTATTGATCCAAAATCGAAATGCCCTCTCTTCTCTGGAGATTTGTGCATCATCTGGCAAAATCTCAAGAAAAGATATCTGTTGCGTTTGAGTTGAAAGTCCATTCCTGCGGACACGAAATAGCAATCAGCTCCCCTGGTTCTGATTCTAGCGCAAATACACTACAATTTCAATTAGCATTTTGCTTGAGAAGAGGCCCACTCTCACCTATGCTGAAAAATATGTGCAACAAAGGCAAGGTTAAGGTTTGGAGAGCCCTCAACAATATCCTTAGCAGTTAAGTATCTCTTACAGCCCATTCTGTCTGCATGTTCAAGCACTAACTTTGCCCTTTGTAAAGTATCTTTCACAGTCAATGAGGATGGATTACTATACTCGGGCGCAAGAACATTTAAAAGGTGAGCATAAGCTTCAGCATCCTGCATGCAGAAGATTCTACAATTAAATACTAACACCATGATTTCAATTGATTTTCATTGAAACCTTTGACAATCACTAACTCATGTTTTCAAGACAACAATCATGCCACAGTAGAGAAGCAAAGCAAGACCGAAAAGTAAATGAAGTAGTCAGGGGAATGTTGCATCATGGTCATTTAGAATATTTAACTTGGATATAGTCTACCTTCACATCAGAAGAGAAGTTTGTGACTATTTTCTTGTATCCTGATTTCTTCAACTGGAAGTTCATCCACCTCAATAAGATCTTCTCCGGAGGTAAGCTCATCAACTCTTCAACTTCCTGTTTATTTAGGAAGCACATTGAACTATCAAAGGTAAAATCCATAAAGTAGTCATTACAAAAATATTAAAGGGTGCTAGACCAGAGGTAACACCTGACTATCAGAAACTAACTCCACAAGTTGAGGTGTTTTTTTCAAATTCAGGTCTGCCAAAAGTTGTATCTGATCAAAATGGAAGAGAGAAGGTTAAACAATGCGCCCTACATAGTATAAACACTAACAGACATTGCATTCCACCTTCATTTCCATAAAACTGAAGTCTCAGGGAAATTCAATGGTAAATACAGCTATAGTTAATCTAATAATACTTAACAACATTTCATGCCTCACAACCCTCTCAAACAAACAAATTTTCCAGAAAAGTTATAACAATCTTACTTTAATGATTTGAGAAATTACTCCGAGCACAAGATGCCGCTGAACGTGGAACGAAAAAGACATGAGAATTATTGAAAGCAATAGATGATTCATATATAGAAAGAAAGGCCTGTGTATACCACATACCCTTCCTTCAATGAAGTCCTGAGTCCCAATATTGACTACAGTACATCCAATAGCCTTGGCAGAATTGAGACAGAGTGTATGGTTTTCATTTCTTTCCCATGGATTAAGCACTCTCTTGGTATTGATAGTCCTTTCATCAATTGTACCGGGAACTGCTACATTAATTAGTTTACTGCACCAGAAGAAAATATATATTTAAATTTTGCACCCAGCAGCAACAATTAGAAAAATAAAAGAGGGAACATGTTAAGAAGAAGAGTAAAGGATAATTACCAAAGGAGGACACCATCCTTTGCAATTTCAAAGAGATCATTAGTCGAAGGATCAATAGGGAGGTATCTCTTTAAGAAATCATCTTCTGCAAGGTAGTTGTTGATGTGGGCTACATAAGATGCCTTCTCAGATTCACTGATGGTATGAAGCAATGTAGTGGTTGCAGCTTTAAGAAATGCAGACGAGTTCTTCGCTGCACTACCTATCCTTGCACTGGCATGTCCTTGCAGTTTCAAGTATACCTGCAATCAACCATAGATTAACTTGAAGCATCCACAATCATCTGTTAGATAAAAGTCAGCAGTTTTATGTGTCCTAGTCTGCAGGAATTAGTTAATACTGCAGGAAACAAAAAACCATGGTTGCTGGTCTTCCACATTTTTCTAGCATCTCAAAGGTGTGTGAAGAATGTATCATCAGCAAACAGCATCAAGAACCATTTCCAAAAGGAAACTCGAAGAGCAAGAAGGCTATTGGAGATTGTATATTCTGATATTTGCGGGCCAATCAATCCTGTCTTTAATGGAGTTAAACGATATATCATCACTTTTATTGACGACTTAAGCAGAAAAACTTGGGTTTACTTCTCACAGGAAAAGTCTGAAGCTTTGATAGCCTTTAAAAGCTATAAAGCAATGGTTGAAAAAGAAGCAGGAAATCAAATACAAGTATTGTGGACTGATCGCGGAGGGGAATATAATTCGTATGAATTTGCAGATTTCTGCGAAGAGCATGGGATTAAACGACAGCTGACCACAGCCTATACACCACAACAAAGTGGTGTGTGAGAAAGAAAGAATCGCACAATCATGAATATGGTGAGAAGTCTACTGCAATGGGGTAAAGTTCCAAAGAATTTCTGTAACTGGAGTATTCATATTCTGAAAAGAAGTCCAACTTTTGCAGATCAAAATACGACTCCAAAAGAAGCATTGACTGGGAGGAGACCAGATGTCAGCCACTTCAAAATTTTTGGGTGTATTGCTAATGCCCATGTCCTAGATGAGAAAAGAAGAAAGCTGGATAACAAAGGAGAAAAATGCTTTTTTCTTGGTAGATGAGAAAAGAAGAAAGCTGGATAACAAAGGAGAAAAATGCTTTTTTCTTGGTGTTAGTGATTATTCTAAAGCTTATAAATTGTATAATCCTAACACTAAGAAAATAATCATTAGTCGGGATGTAATTTTTTGATGAAGAAAAAATTTGGCATTGGAATACAGCTGTAGCTCAACAACATGTTCTTACAAATTTTGATGGAGAAAAAGTAGAAGAGCAGCAAATTGAAGATAATCTGCAGCCACCTGTCATTGCTCAAGAAGAGCAAGCAATAGCTCAAGATTCACCTGTATCTGCAAGAGACCCAAGATCACCACGAATCAGAAGGAGACCTGCATGGATGAGTGACTATGAAGTAACGGGGATTGACCAGTCTGAGGACACACATAAATTTTGCCTTTTTTGCAGATTGTGATCCTGTAATTTTTGAAGAAGCTGTCAAACAATCAAAGTGGAGGAAAGCAATGGATGATGAAATTGCTGCCATAGAAAGGAATGATACTTGGGAGTTAACTGAACTGCCGAGAGGGCAAAAAACCATTGATGTGAAGTGGGTTTATAAGACAAAATTGAAGGAGAATGGTTAAGTTGATAAATGTAAAGCCCGCTTGGTTGCAAAAGGATACAAGCAGGAATTCGGCAGCGATTACAAGGAAGTATTTACACCTGTTGCAAGGCACGACACAATCAGATTATTGATTGCATTGGCTGTACAAAATTCTTGGCCCATCCTTCAATTAGATGCCAAGTCGGCCTTCTTGCATGGAGACTTGAATGAGCAGGTATTTATCAAACAACCTCCTAGTTATGTTAAGATAGGAGAAGAACATAAAGTGTATAAACTAAAGAAAGCCTTATATGGACTGAAACAAGCCCCACGAGCTTGGTATAGTCGAATCGAAGCCTATTTTCTTAAGGAAAGTTTTCAAAAATGTCCTTATGAATATACACTTTTTATAAAAATGGAAGACGGTGGGAAAATGTTGCTAGTTTTCCTATACGTTGATGACCAACTCCATACTGGAAATAACAAGGCCATGTTTGATAAGTTTGAGAAGTCTATGATGGCAGAATTTAACATGTCTGATCTAGGGAGAATGCATTATTTTCTTAGTATAGAAGTTGTTCAATCAGCTCCAGGTATTTTTATCTCTGAAAAGAAGTATGTGCAAGAGATTCTAACCAAGTTTCAAATGAAAGACTACAATCCTGCTTGTACACCAGCAGAGACAGGTTTATAGCTTGTTAAAGATTCAAATGGAAGAAATGTTGACAGCACTTTTTACAAGCAAATTGTAGGAAGCTTGATTTATCTCACTGCAACAAGGCCAGACATAATGTATGTTGTAAGTCTCATCTGCAGATTCATGGAATATCCAAAGGAAATGCACCTCCAAGCAGCAAAAAGGATTCTTAGATACTTGCAAGGCATAGCTAATTATGGTATATTATATAAAAGAGGAGAAAATTCATATTTGGTTGGGTTTACCGATAGTGACTATGCAGGAGATCAAGATGACAGGAAAAGTACATCTGGTTATGTTTTTATAATGGGGTCAGGTGCTATTTCATGGTCATCACGAAAACAAGCCATTGCCACTCTGTCAACTACAGAAGCAGAGCTTGTAGCAGCATCAGCATGTGCTTGCTAAGCTATTTGGCGGAAAAAAAATTCTGGAGGAAGTCCATTTCAAGCAAAAAGGACCAACTCTTATTTATTGTGACAATAGTTCAACCATTAAGCTGTCCAAAAATCCTGTTCTACATGGAAGAAGCAAACACATCGACGTCAGATATCACTTCTTGAGAGATCACGCGAAAAAAGAAAAAATTGATTTAGTTCACTGTAGAAGTGAGGAACAGGTTGCTGATATATTTACAAAGGCTCTCAAACTGGTGGCATTTCAGAAACTGAGGGAAGATGCTTGGAGTTAGCAAGATGGGAAGTTTATGCAATTTAAACTAACATTAGAAATATTAGTTTAAGGGAGGGATTGTTAGATAAAAGTCAGCAGTTTTATGTGTCCTAGTCTGCAGGAAATAGATAGATAATATTGTACAAGCTGTTATGCTTACCTAGATATTAGGAGTCAGTTTATATTTTCTGCATTCAGTTGCTATTTGCTTATTCTGTTTGTTTGATGGACAGCCTATTTAAAGGCTCCTTTCTTTGATGAATAATACACCGAGTTCCTCCTCACTTCTCTATTGTTTCATCTGTGTTGCTACTACTCCTATCTGCTATTGACTAAACATCATCTAGAAAAAATGACATCTTCACTGATGTCTGACGAAATCAGTTAATTTAGCAGAAGGTTAAATCGAAGTCTCATAAGAGTAAAAGCGAGAACACAAGATGTAATATCTCCAAGTTGATCTCAAATCGAGTAATATATTGAAATCGAAAGACTGCAAAAAGGAGAGGAAGAAAACATATCAAACAAGTAGCAAGGAGAGAGAGAGTATATTCAGACCTTCAAGAAGAACTCGAAATCAACCTCGTCGTCAAGGTTCTGATACGCGTCCTGAATAAGAGAAGCTCTCTCTTCTTCGGTCAGAATCTCGCCAACTACTTTCAACCTCGACATCCGCGAAGGCAGGTCCCTTAGCGTCAACTTTCCACTCTCTCTCCTCATGCTCATAAACTTGGTGAAGAAACGAGAACAAAGAGGCAGATCAGGAAAAATAGGGGAAAACAGAAAAGGAAAAGAAGAAGTTGTGTTAGAGGATGCGTACATGGGACTTGAAGCTGCGAAGCTCGACCTGAGTGAACTGGTTCTGGAGCCATGGATCTGATACCAGGATGCCAACGTAACCTGACATAGTGAAATGATATTCGGAAAATCTGATTTAAAATGCTCTTAGTTTATATATGGAAGCTGTTGCTTTTAGCTTACTGAAACTACAAATAATTAAATTTGAGTTCTGCTCTCTCTTTCTTGAATCTCGAGTTGGGTAAGGGAAGGAACAAGGATTATGGAAGCCAAGGTGGGTGAACTGGGAAGGCTAACGTTGCAGTGTCTGAGTGAGAGTGAAACGCGAGCTGTCATAGTTCGAAATCATAGAATTCAAATTATGACAATTATGTCCCTGTCCCTCCCTCCTTCTTCACTCCACTGGTGTGATTGTGAATAGGATCGGAGTAGGTGGTGGATGTGGGGGCCATTCTATTTCTTGTCTTCCCAGAGGTCAGTGCAAAGTAATTCATATTCTCGGATTTAGTTAATGTAGCTTGTGCATGTATATTGATTATTGAACTGAATCATATTGGACATAGAAGTAATTACGCAGACGTGTAGCAATGAGAAAGGGGTGATTGTGGCCATCATGTCTAACCTCACCCCAGAAAGCTGGTCCGCTTTTGAAAAAGTAGACTTGATAACTTAACGGTCTTCTTTGACGTAAACAACTTTTGAACTGGATGATCCAGGCAGAAGCAGTTTAAACATCTTTCCACCAATAGCAGTATTCAGTACTAAGCGTACCTTCTACAGATCAATTTGGAACACTCACGATCGCCATCAAATTACAAGCTTAAGGACATGTTTGACAATAATGCGCTCTGTAAGCTGATTATATCAATTGATTTAATCAGTAAATTATATTAAATGCTGTTTGTTAAAGATGTTCGGTAAAATTAGCTGTTTAGTATTAGTTATTTATGTATAAAATGACTTATGAGTACAAGACTTTAAAAAAATTATAAGAATATAAATATTATATATCTTAATATTTCGTTATAAAGACGTTTGAGGTTATTCATATGAGAGACTTTTTTAAGATTTGTAATAATATTTTTCATCTATGTATCATAACGATTCACGTGTATCCTATAAAAGTAAGATTATATGTCCTCTTAAAGTTTAAAAGAACAATAATAATATAAGCCAATGAAAAGGGTTGAAAATTAAAAACGTGGGGGAGAGTGGGTTAAAAGAAAAGAAAGAAAGAAGCATGTGACGGAGGGACCAGGCGGGGAGACATGGATACCAAAAGGAGTGCTTATTATAAGATAGGACGGTGATACAAACGTTACCTTCTTATTCGTTTAATATTAATAGCAGCCAGCTCTCGTCATAAACCCTAGTCACCCATAACCCGTGCGAGAGACCACCAATCCTTCCGTATACGTTGTTTCCAATTAAAACTCTCTCTTTGATCAATCATCACCCCTAAAGATCAACTATTTTATGGGCTTCATCAAAGGCCATTAACAATACCAACTTCATTAACCAAACTAGAATATATCAACTCAACTACCAAAAGGGAGTATCAGTCTCCTTTATAATTTTTTTTACCAACTTTTGATCAGAAAAGCTAATAGGAGTCCTGGAGTGGGTAATTCAATGTTTTCTTCAAAGAGAGGCACCGGAGAACACAATGAAGATGAATAGACTACCACAAGCATGAGATGACAGCATGGGTGAGGATGAGGGTGAGCTGAAGAGAAACTAGACAACGCGTAGTGTTAAATCCAAGTTGGTGGGAGTATTACTATGACGCATATACGATTTGCTTTACCAAAAAGGTGAGAAGGGGCAGAGGGGCTTTGTGGGGTGTGGTTGGGAAAATAACTGGGGCAATATTCAGCAATCCTTGCTGTGTTTTGCTTCTACTCCTTTAACAACAACGCGAATCATTAGCAAGGTCAACATCGGTCCCAATTCCCACATGACAAACTACTCCTCTTAACTGGAACAAAAACCAATCTTCATCATTATGCAATAAAGGGATGATTCCACCAGCACATATGACGACCTGATTAAGTACTGCATAATTGAAATGCAATTAAAGAAATTCCACCTCACAGGTTAATACTAATGTGAAACTCATTTCATGGACTTGATGCAACCTTTTTGTAGGTTGAAGATATCACTAAAACAATTCCAGAAATGACATTGCAATGACGAGTGATTGATTATCTAAGTTTTCAATCAGGTCTTCTACTGCAAGCATGGCTACATAATTTTTTCTCCAGGTAATACTTTCACTTACTTCTATCAAACTTCCATCAGTCCACCATGGTCAAAATTTGGGTCGGAACGGTTGCTTCAATTATCTCAAGAAGAAAATCCTAGAATGCTATTTCCTGAAGAACATGAAGCGTCTTTTGGTGAACCTGGATGCAGGAAATTTTAGTTAACATGAGCTAGTCATTAGAATTACACAAACTAAATTTTGCAAACACAAAAGATCCCAATTTGAAGAAAAGGTAAACGACATCCCCATTTGAAGTGTTCAAATAACCATACAAGTACAAATACCATCCAACGCCCAACCCAGTGACCAACATATGCACTCAAAGAGTATAAACCCGAAAAAAAAATGGTAAAAGAATTTACCCATTCTAGATGTTGTGCTGTAATCCCAGAGATATTTCCCGAGTATATGCCACCTAAAACCTACCAAGTCCAAGTACGTTGATATCAGCCATAAACAATGCAAAAGGTTGATTTTGGCAACGAAAAACTCGACAGTCTGGCGTTGGAGAATTATAGCATTTTGGACACAGCTAATACCTTTGTGACGGTCTCAAGAAAGATTCCAGGTCGCACTGGAAGTGGTTTTCTTCCAGTGATACTACCCTGTTAGTTTATAGTAATAAGATCAATAATACAATGGACACCAGAAAATTTGAAGACTTAGAGGAGTCCAAGATTCTAGTAACGTTAAACAGCATTCAAAAACACCTATGATTAAGATAACACAGATGAAAACAAGCAATTAAGTGAGCCCAAGCATACCCTTCCTGCAATTCCACCATAAAATCTTTCACCACTAGTGTCTTCTTCACCACTGGTAGGATCTTCAGCACCTTCATCTTTTCCTAGCATGACATTTTTTATCATATCCTGGACGGTCTTCCCAGGTTTCAATGCCACCAGTTTGGTTAAGAAGTTCACCTGTGTTGAGAAGTTATTAGAAGCACTGATTATTAGAAACAAAAGATGCAATCAACGTCAAGCAGCAATTTTCAGAGTGCAAAAAAGAAAATGGTCATGACTTCAAATTGAGGCCAACAGAAACAACCAATTATGTGGTCGTGTAATACAAACAATAAAACAAGAAAAAGTGAACACCTCAGATTCAGGTAGTGTGCTAAAACCACGATCATTTCTTTCATCAAGAATGCCACCTCCCATCATGTTCCTGGCTTCCTCTCTAATTAAAACAAGCCTTGCTAGTAGTTTTCGATCTGGAACAACAGGTCGAGTTTCCATAGCCTGGTGGAGAATTAATGAATGTAGAATTAATTAATGTTTGAGGAAAAGCTAACTTTCAATGTCAAAGAGCCACTTTATGCAACAGAATTCAGGCTATTAAAACTGGAGCCTCAAATTGAACCATGCTCATGGATAAAGAGATCTCGTGGAACCAAATGACTCAGCCAGCTCTATAGCAAGCAAGCCAAGCCAGGCTAGATGCCAATGACACAAGGACCTAGTTCGCATATTCCACAACACATGCACTTGAGAGAGAAAGTATATGATGAAAGATGACAACACAGACCATTGCTGCTTGAATTCCTACCCAATTGTATGTCCTAGAATGCTTCAATTAAAAATAATATGTACGATAATTACCTCTAACAAATCATCTGCCTGGTTAGCAATATCATTCAGATTTGTCCCAGGAATATGAACTTTTGTGGCATCTTTACTCTCAAAGACACCACCACCAGCGGCAACCCTCCGTAGTAGTTCATGTCTGCTGTCTTTCTCGGGCGTTCTACACAATAAGCCAATCACTTGAACCTAGAATTGAAAGAAATCAGCAGTTTAGTGCCTTGAAATACATAAACACAACTCTTGCGTTGAAAGAAGAAGAAACAGTCTGTGAGAAGACTCTTACTTGAGGGGGGCACTTTTTTGTTAAATGGGACAATACAGTCTCCTTTATGACTTCCAAAAGTGATTTTCGCTGAAAGAAACAACACACCAATTGTCAAAATCAACTGATAAATCTCGAAGTCATCAAAAAAGAAGGGAAAAATTAAACAAAAATGCTACATGACAAAAGTAACTTACATACTACCAACTACCAAGTAATAACATTAGCTATGAATCCAAAGAGATGCAAATTAATTTCCCAGAGCCGTTAAAGCATGGGTGGTGCACCCAGCTACTGAGTCCTACAAAAGGGACTCATATATTTCTTACTAGGACTTCCTACAGGCCAACAGCAGGGCAGAGAGGCACCATATGGTTGATTCAACATCTGACTGAAACTGAGAACTGACTAGAGCAATAACTTTTTGAAGTTTTCAACAACATTCACCCATGTCAAATTAGCAATGCAGAGACAACTTATTGTGGAATTTGCTAAGCTTAAACAGATATAACTTAAAAGAATGCTTAACAGTAGGTCTTTTCTAATTCAATAAAGATCAATAAACATTCCCATCTTCATAAAGTAAGCAAATGACTACAACCTATGTCGTCTAACAACAATTATAAACCACATTTGAAGGAGGTTGTGTAAAAAATTGAGTGCCTCCATTAAAAACTAAGCCAAATTTGGCCGTGTTGTTCATGTAAAATTTCCTTTCTCCAAGAGCAAGATGAATTTGTACATTCCAATCCAACTTTATCAACCTTATACATTCACAGAAAAATGGAGAATGAGGAGAAACAGGAGGTACCCTTTTGTACACCCTTTTGAAGAGCACATTCTTCTAACTTGTTACAGTTGCACACATAATGCTACCCACTCTGCACGGGCAAACTTACAGACCCCAAGGTTGATAGCAGAACTACGAATCCGATGCCTATTGGCATCTCCTTAAAAATAGGTCAAAGTAATGACCACAAACAATGAAGATGGTTCTAATGCCCAGACTTGGGGACAAAGTATCATCCTATTCTAGTTAAACATAAAATTCAAAACAACATTCACTGTCAAGCAACTTCACACGTCACTGTAGACATATTTTCTCAAGTTGAGTGTAAAGCACTATACAGGATAAGAAACAAGAATCCATAGAAATGCCAAGAATCAAACAGTAAATTTACAACAATACCATATCATCTTGGTCCTTTTCGGCCATTTGAATCATGTAATCCAAAGCCATCATAAACCCCGATTCCATCTCATCGACTCGTTTCCCTATGACTCCTTGTGCAGCCAATTCAACCGCCACTTTTTCGGATGTTTCATCCATGTCCATGTCTTGCAACTGTACCGCAAACACATTTGGCAGACAATAAATAGCCGTAATTTCCAAATTTTCGTGTCCTAAAGCTTATAACAACCGTAAGAGACTAAACAATCATAAACCATTCAAATAATCCTTTAAAGAAAGACACACAAATAAAAGAAAACTAGAAAGAGGGTGATGTAAATTAGAAACTCACCAGGGTTATCATTTCTTGAAGGACAGAAGTGACCTGTTCACCACCTTTAAGCAAAGCTTCATTACGAGAATTGTCAGGTTTGTCGTTCCATTCTTGTTCGGTTCGAGTCCTTCCATCTTCAACACCCAGTTTTTCATTCAAGTAATCGCCACCCACCTCATAACTTGTACAAAAGGCTAAAGATTGTCTCTGTTTCTGTTTGTTGGGTTGCTTAAGTCGACACTGGTATTGCCTTAATAAGGATGGTAGTTTTGAGAGGATCGAAGGGAAAAAGGCAAGACTATTAGGAAAGGAAATGGTTGGGGTTGTGTATGATGATGATAAGCAGGTGCAGAAGCGCAACATTTTGAGGGTTTACTGGTGGGTTGGGGTTTTGGACAACTCGTCAGATATCGGTTATGACAAGACAAAACAGAAATCCGCCGTCTGTGGGAATCGAACCCACGACCACACGGTTAAAAGCCGTGCGCTCTACCGGCTGAGCTAAGACGGCACATGAAATCCAGGCAAGTTGTCTGCTATTAAATTAATTACAAATTCTCTTTGAAACCGCAAACTTTATAGAAAAAAATGTGATCATGTAACATTTAAGCCTCTAAACTAATGTTATGAATACCGTACCGAATTTGGTATCGGATTAAGTCCTGAAACAGAATTGTACCGGTACTGGGTACCGTTTCGGAAAATTTTTTAAATTTATGAAATAGTCCGTAAAATTTTTAAAAATTACAAAATAGCTATATTGGTAATTATACAGTTGTACTGTATACTTTACTAGTTTACTGTTTACATCAACCATGCTTTCAAAAATCTTAATAATAAATA
>JANITX010000010.1:13130118-13142175 GCA_027564395.1 Erythroxylum ulei | reverse complement strand
ACTCATGAGACCGATCAATCTGACGGTGCCTTGGTATCCATTAGTATGGCATAAGGGGAATAGTCCTCGATATTCCTTTATCTTATGGTTGGCCTTTCAGAACAAATTGCAGACTAAGGATAAACTACTGTTTCTCCACACCCCCAATCGATGTTCCTTGTGTGTTCTGGATTCCGAGACTATTGACCATATATTCTTTCATTGTGCTTTCTCACGATCGGTTTGGTCCACTACTCTTCAACATTTTCACCTTACCAATCCACAACTCACCGATCTCCATTCCATCCTACTATGGGTTAACATGTTGATCGTGCATTGTAACACTAGTCAAAATAAAATAACTAGACTACTACTGTAGCAGTGGCGAGTCTAGGTCGATCCCACAGAGAGTGTGTGTAAAGTTTATGGAATGAAATTAATCGGTGTTTACACTTAATGGGGGGTTTTGGATTTTTTAAAGAAGAAAATAAAATAAAATTAACTAATAAAAACAAATTAAAGAAAAACATGCAAAAATGATAAATGTGGGGAATTCGGTAAGGACCTGGTTCTTCAGTTCAATCTCAGCCTACACCCTGACTAAACATATTTTATTAATTTGTTGTTCTTTAGTCTATCCTAGAAACTATTAATCGTGGGTTAATAATTAACCCGAGTTTTTCTTTAGGTTTTGTTTAATTAAGATACGATCGTTAATTAAACCTAACCACCGAACAACCTAGGATACAATCTATATATTTAATTAGGCAGTAGCATTACGAATTAGGAAAACCAATTAATCAAAGCAACAACACATACGATGTGTCATTTAACCTAGGTCATGTTATCCCTAATGATTACAAATCATTAGTCGCTACACATGAATTTCAACATAACAATTACGGATTATATCGAAATTCTAGCAATTGGTTTGAAATTAACAATTTAATGAACGTATTAAAATCATCAATTCATAATACCCAAAGGATTCATACATAAATAACGGAATAATAACAAAAATTGGATTATCCATACACATAACCCAAATCAATTAAAATATGATAACAAAACTAATTTCTAATGAGAGAAAAACAACAAAATAATAATAAAATCACTTAACCTAGGTCGTCGGCGTCGATTTTACCTCCGAACCGGTGTCAGGATGCTTAGCTCTCCATGAGTCTTTTTCGATAAATTGCTTCAGCCCCATCTTAATCCCTAACCTAAAATTCCTTTGATTCTCTACCCTTAATTTATTTCAGCCCACTGTGTTTATGTCTGCGCTTGCACGCAGCTCCTTCAGCCTGCCACTATAGCATTAAAATATTCTGCTCCTTTTCTTGTGTCTGTGGCGTCTGCGCTCTCTTCCTTGAGCGTCTGCTACATGTTGCGCCCTTTATTGTTTTCTTTTGTGCGTGAGCTGCTGCCTTCTGTAGCTTGTTGATGATTTATTTCTTATGTCTACTGTACAGTGATGTTGCGCCGACAATGTGCTAGATTGAAGTCCCCCACTGTAGCTTCGACGTGACAATTTTACATTGAAACTCTCCTTTGCGTGTCTCTGTTGTGCATTTTCTTCTCCATGCTGCGTTTTGATCCTCCCAAACGATGCCTACCTTCATTTGCGTCTGCTGCATTTTTATGTAAAACGTTGCGCTCCACTATGCGGTCTGTTGTGCGTGTTTTCCCATTTTATTGTGTGCTCTCCACTTGATTCCTTAATTAATTGTCACGTCAGACATTTTTGATGTGATGATCTCGTCTATATTCTATTCGGCCTACTAGTGCTACTGTGGCCTCCTCCTTTACTGGCCATTTAATTCCCGTCTACTGTCATTTCTCTGCTTGGCTCCACTTGATTTATTGCTTGTCAGAGCTTGTGTCTCATTTTAATTCCATCTGTTACGTTAGTTACACTTGCCTTCAGCTGTGCCCCTTGGTCCCGTTTGCGTGTTGATTTTTCCCTTAAATTCTCTTGTGCATCCATGTTAGTGCGTGATTTTTGTCTTAATGCCTTAAGTTGCCTAAAAAAAATGACGCCACCTTGCTCTCCGCCTTTAATGCTCATTTGATTAGACAATTAAAATGTCTCTTGCTCCCACTTCTCTCCAACTTAGTAGTCAACACAAATTGAAGACAAATTAAGTAATTTATCATGAAAATAGGATTGAAATTACATGTAAATACATAAGAAGATATAAGATAATTGAATCCTATCAAACCCGAACAAACAATACATTGAAATCAAAAGAGTGAACCTTCCAACCCAACATCTACCTCATATTAAACATACTCAAACAACACATTCATTGCAACTCTTGGAAGATGCATTAATTATGAATAATTTTGCAAACTTATATGAACTTCCTTATAAATTTATTTAAACAAAATATTTTTTTTATTCTTTTTCTTTCTTTCTTTCTTTTTCATTTTCTTGTGCTTTTCTCTTTTCTTTCTTTCTTTTCCTTTTTTTTACAATAAAAGAAACTACATTAACATGATAATTTCAATGATAAGACATAACAAAAAATCCCAACATTAACCAACCCACACATATGTATACCCCCACACTTACACTTTTGTACATCCATAAACTTACCAGTCATAAATGCTCCACTAGCTTTATGGCTTGGTAGGACATTTGGTTAAGTATCAAGCATGTAATATGGTCACAAAAAGAAAGGCTCATAAGGCTCAAAGGGGCTTATCAAACAGGAAAATCATATAATGGGTAGGCTATTTGGATAATGTAGTTCAAAAAAGCAAAGATTGCCTAATCATATCCATGTTAATGCATGTAATAAAAAATGTGTTTTCGAATAGAAATTCAAGGCAAAATCAAGATGTACATGTCATGAAGGTCACACACAATCAAAAGACAATGAGACTAAAATGAAGGTGTCAGTCTAATAAGGCTCAAAATCTCACTTGTTTTGTCTACCATTAGTCGTTACTCGCCTAAAGATAATGCATATCGACCAATTACAATAGTAAAAATACATGCTAGAGTTGTTATGAAATTCTTTAATCAATTCATTATTTACTCATGACTTTATAATCCCAAAAGCAATAAAAAATGAGAAAATGTTTGTGTGTTTGTTTTATTCTTTCTCTCATTTTGATTGAAAACTTAAAAAAAGCAAGAAAAAAACTAACATAGAAAAACACATGTAAATTAAAAGTAATGCGAGAATGTGAAGAAAAGAAATTTGCTTCCCTTGTGTTGTCTCCTAAGAAGTGCCTTTGTTTAGGGCCGTTGGCTCGACTCCTTCTTCCCCTTATGTTACAAAATTGTGATCTTTAGGTTAGTGCCACTTCCATTCGAGGTCGTTCTGGATAGGGCCTTAGTTGATCATCATCCCCATTCAGCGTCTTCCCTATCCTCAGATTCTCAATCTTGACTGAGTTCATACGTTCTAAAAAGTTCTCAAACGTCTCTTCACCTTTTTGTTCCTCATTTAATTCCTCCAATCTACCATGTAAAGGTGAATAGTCATTCTTAACAATAAAATGGAACTTAATACTTACCTCTAAGCTAAAAGATACGTCTTTTTCTACTTCGAGCTCCTCCTCTACTTCTTTTACAGAAGCAATTCATTGAGGGTTGGCCTCAAAATTCTCAAACTCCTTATCACTTTATTAAGTTTCCATAAAAACGTCCATTAGGTACACCTCGGGTTGATACAGCTGCTCCTCTTCGCTTTACAGTTCTAGATGATCGATATCTCCGCATTGAGGCAACGCATCTTGCTAGAATTGCAGAGTATCCTGTCAGATTTGTAGTACATCTTGCTGAAATAGCTATTGTATATTCTGTTGGAACTATTGCATATCCTGTTAAATTTGAAGATTATTAGCAACCATAATATTAAGCATTTCTTCTAGAGATGTAACTGAGTCATGCTGGCTCTCTGATTATTGGACGCTAGACCATGTATTTTTTGGAAATTGCCTTCCATCCTACTGGTATTATAGAGTATTCTGCTGCAATTGCAAAGTATTAGCATTCACAATATTAATCAAGTCTTCCAAATATGGAACGAAGTCGTGATAGGAAGATTCTGGTCCATATGAGAATTGCTATGCATCCTGCAAACTATCTTGGAAGTTATTCTGACGATTATCCCATCCATAACAAAAGTTATGTTAATTAGTCCAAACATTTTTATAGGGTTAAGAATATGAGTTATAAAATAAATTACCTCCATCCATATTGAATTTTTTTTCATAAACACAAAACAAAAGATGAAAAGATCACGAAATAACTTAAAAGAAATCAATTATGAACAAATATATATATAACACCAATTAAATCACAAACAAAAACTAAAACATTGCACTCCTCGGCAGCGACGTCAAAACTAACAGCATGTCATAATGCTAGTCAAAATAAAATAACTAGACTACCACTACTAGTGGTAAGTCTAGGTCGATCCCACAAAGAGTATGTGAAAAGTTGTTGAAATGAAAGTAATCGGTGTTTAGGGAAAAGGGGGGGTTGGATTTTGGAATAAGAAAAATAAATTAAAGAAAACATGCGAAAAATGATGAAAGTGGAGAATTCGATAGGGACCCAACTCTTTAGTTCAATCTTGGTCTACATTAAGCATATTTTATTGATTTGTTGTTCTCTAACCTCTCTTAGCAACTATAAACCGTGGGTTAATAATTAACCCGAGTTTTTCCTTAGGTTTCGTTTAATCAAGATACGATCATTAATTAAACCTAAGCACCGAATAACCTAGATTATGATCTATAGATTGAATTAGGCAGTAGCAATATAAATTAGGAAAAACGATTAATCAAGGCAATAACCACATATGATGCGTCATTTAACAATTCAATAAACGCATTAAAATCATCTTTTCATAATACCCAATGGTTTCATAAATAAATAACCAAGCACTAATGAAAATCTAATTATCTATACACAAATCCCAAATCAATTAACATAGGATAATAGAATCAATTTCTAATGAGAGAATGAAACAACAAAAACGGTAAAATACACTTAACTTGAGTCATTGGTGTCAATATCACCTCTGAACTAGTGTCGGGAGCTTAGCCTTCCATGGGTCTCTCTAAAGAAAATGCTTCAACCCACTCAAATAACCCTACCGAAGGCCCCAAGTAGCTCTTCTTCAATACATCTCCCTTCTATTCCACGCCACTTCTTTCTTATCTATTTTCTACTATTCATGTGATGTGATAAATAAACATTGTGGTCACCTTACTATTCACATATCTTTTTAACCCTACGAATTCTCTCTTGAATACTGCATTTTATGCAGGTTTAACGTAGATATCTACGTTAAAACCCAAACGTTGCGCCTGTGCTTCCCATCTGGTACGTTGTTGTTTCGTGCTGTTGCTTCCCTTTTGTGTTGTGTCATTTTAGTCATGGACTGCTTCCTTCCAGCTACCTTCATCTACTTCCAGCGGTTATTTGCATTCTTTTCTTCTATTAATTTTCTTCTTCTTGCTACATGAAGATAAGTGAAAATTAATCTTTGAAAAAATGGCCCAAATATCGTGCTTTCAACTCACTTTAATTTCTCTGCTTTCGAAATGTTCCTAAAGTCACATATGAGTCAAACTGAGTATCTTAAACAATTTCATGATAGTAATCACTAAGTGTTATGAAATAATTTCATAATCAATTAAGCACCTTTCAGTTGTTTTTCAGGTTCAAGGGAGTTCTAGCTACTAAGGTGATGTAGTAGTATGCATTTTGAGGATAAGAATGGCTCAAAGGTCTGATCAGTTGATTCTGAGGAGTCTAGTTAGAGTCTTGCGTATTAGCATCCCATTTCATGTTCTATATTTGGTATTGAGATTGATCTAAAAAAATGTTGTGTAATGTATATGTCGATTCTGAATTGTAATGACACATGTGACTTTTATATTGGTGAATGAAATAGGAAGAAATGAACATTTAGAATGCTTATGATAGGTTTCATGTGCATGATATGTTTGATGCCTTTAATGAGTTAGTTTGATTGTCCTAATGAACCATTTTTATGGAGTATGTTCTCGTATATCCTCTAGTATGTTTAGGCTTATACTCAATGGGAGTAGTATGTTACAGTTTTGGTTTCAAAGCATGTTTTGGCATCCTTAGGAACATATATGAGCACTTCAACATGGCATATAGAAAGAGACCCATATAGTGATCATTATTATTGTTTGTTATAGGTCATCTACTATAAGAGACCGTGTCACAGATTTAGTTGATCTTGAGTCAATAGGAGCCAATAAAGAGTCCCTTATACCCTAGTCTGAACAAATGTCTTAGAGAGTTCCTGAAAGGAGAGAAAGGAGGTATGATAAACTTAGGAAGAAAGAGGTTGTAGACTTCTATGGAAGTACAGACCCTGCCAAGGCAGAGGGTTGGCTGGAGAGTGTAGAGAGAGTAATTGATCAAATGGACTGTGAGCCTAATGAGAGGTTCAACTATGCAGTCTCTTTACTTCAAGGTCCACCTTATCAATGGTGGAAGATATCGTTAAGAAGTTTTGCTCGACCTTGCAGACTGATATAGGGGGACTTCCTGATGGTCTTTAAGGATAATTATATGTCAAAGATCTATTTGGATAGGAAGATAAAGGAATTCCTCGTTTTAAAACAGGGAAATCTCATGGTAGTTGAGTATGAGGTACGGTTCAACGAAATATTAGGGTATGCTACTACTTTGATCTCGATTGAGGAAGATAAATGTAGGCAGTTTGAGGATGGATTAAACATGGAGATTAAGATAAGATTGGTTATTAAAAATCTGAATAGTTTTTACTAAGCTGCAAGTTGCTTCGATTTAGATTAAACAATTAATGAAGGATGAACAGGGAGAGTACAGACAGGAGTTTGGGATTAAGAGGCATGGTGAGTTTCAAGCTGCCTCTGACAGGAAATTTAGTAAATGCTAGAACAAATCATCGCGATCACAGTCGAGATCGAGGTAGTCAAGGTTTAGACCTAGAGGAGGTTCTGTTCATTCTAGTTTTGCCAGAGGTCAGACTTCTTGAGGACAGACTTATGGTGGACAAATACAATAGATTCCCAATTGTGAATACAGTGGAAAAGATATGGTGGAGTACGTTAGAAGGTATCAAGAGCTTGTTTGCACTGTGGCTCCTTAGGGAATCAGATTAGAGACTGTCCAGCAACTTTAGTAGCATAGTTTGGAGTGAAAGGAGGATCAGTGATAGAGATGATGGTCCAATAGAGTAGAGCTAGTGGAGCAGGATAGAGAGGCAAAGGTAGGGTTAAAACTAATTCAGTAAGTCCTAATGCTAAGACTGAGGTACGGTGTAACCAACCACAATCTTTGGCCAGGATCTTTACTATTACGAGACAGGAGGCACAAAATTCACCAGATGTTATTGCTGGTGTGTTACATGTCTTTAATTTTGAGGCATTGCATTGTTGGATCCCGAATTTACACACTCATTTATCACTGTTGGCCCCCAAATTTTTATTTATTTATTAAGCACGATTAAGTTAAATATAAGGTTTATTGGATTAATTATTTTTGCAGTTAATTATTATGTCCATGTTTGTAGGATTTTATTGCACGGATTAATGGAATTAAAGTGTTAAAGTTATAAGAATGTTGAAGGGTATTTTTGGCAAGAAACTTAAGTATAAGAGACATAAGGCATAAATGGAAGGGCAAATTGGACATTTCTCATTCATTAGGGGTAAAAATGGAAAAAGAAATGTTGTCTTGTTCTTTTAATAGGGGAAAACGTGATTTGAGTGAGAGAAAGAAGAAAAATACGAAAACAAAGAGAGGAGAAGAGAGTTTCGGTGAAGAAGAGAGAAAAGAAGAGAAAATAAGCTAGGTTTCGATTTTTTTGGCCTTCAAGAGAGATTTAGTGATTTTGCATTGGGGGATTTTCAATTAGATTCCTATTGAATGGGGTTTTGCCATTGTTGAAGGAAATCAAGAAAGGCTAGAGGAGCAATGGGAGAGGCATTTTTTAGCAAAGTTTTAAGCAAGAAAATCAAAGTGGGTACATGTTTATAATAGAGTAAATAAGCCACTAAGGTTTTCTTTGAATCAAGGAAGTTTAATGATTTCAATTGCATCATAAATGTTGCATTTATTGCTCTTTGAATGCTTTGAGAAAGTGTTACATGTTTGGTATATGAATCGTGTGAATGATTTATGAACTGAAAAATGGAAATGATTTTGAAAGGGTATCAAGTTCGAAAAAGTGTCATTTTAGGCAATCGGTTTACAAGATGTGAAATGCATGATTATGTGGGTTTGTGGTGGTCCACTGAGTTAAGTCAAGTGCACTTTGACAAAAGGATTTTTCTGCCTGCCCGCTAGTGGCATGGAGCTCCTTCATGGACTCCCCTAAGTTCACAGCTACGCAAGACCAATAAGTGGGATTGCGATATTATGTTCTGTTCACGACTACATAGGACCCTTATGTGGAAATGTGTAGTATGTTTTGTTTTGGATCCACCCAAACCATTTTGATGTGCTCATGATATGTTGATAAGATTGATGCATACATGGTTTGTTTTATTGTGATTTTGGTTGAAAATTTAAGAACCATGTGTTTCATGATTCAATAAGAATTTTCTATGACAAGTGAATGTCTTCAATGGTTTTGCTTATTATCGGTTATAAACTTGTTACCCACGAACTTTCAAGCTCACCCTCCTTTCTGTCCCATCTTTAGGTGAAGAGAATGAGATCGAGTATCCAAGAGTTGAGGCATCATTCTACTTTTGAAATGTTTTTGTAATTAAAGCTGGATTTTGTAGAAACAAGGCTTTAGACACATGTCAAGAATTATTGGGTTTTGTACCTTTTCTATTTTAGATTTTGATACTGATGATGTACGTGGCTTGGAATGCCATTAAAGCTTTGTAAAAATCATATTTTTTGTTGTTAATGAAATAAGAATTGCATATGGATGATGTTGAGTTTGAAATTAAGTATATTTGAAGAGGTTATCAACTTGAGATGATGATTTTTGAATATGAAATTGTTGATATATGTACATAAGTGAGATGTTATGGACAAGAAAGATAGGTATTATGAATGATGAGATGTAGTTGAATGTGATGAGTCAAATGATTTAAGATTTGAAAGTTTAATGAAATCAATTTGGTAGTTGAATGATTAAGAAGTGATATTTGCATTAGAGGAAGTGAATATGGGACAACTACATTGATTTGTACTTTTGACCCTTTTGGGGGCAAAATATCTTTTTAGGGTCTTCATGAAAGTTGTAGGTTTGGAAGTGCTCTTCAAAATCATTTTTGAATGACCCTAATCTGACATTCCTAGTGAAAGTTATGCAAATTGCCTCAAAGCAGACATTATATGATTGAGGACAAAATCATAGTCTTTCATAGCGGAAAAATATATGTTCTGATTCAAGGGAAAATCTGGCTTAATGTGGCTGAATTAGGAAAAGTTGTCTTCTTGGAAGTTGTAGATATTTGTTTTAGCTTTGCAATGGTATATAGTATGCTATTTTTAGATATCAGAGCTGAGAGATATGAGCATTAGAAGTTATGATATCACAAAGGATGTTTTGTACAGGACAGCTTGCGTCGCGCTCGCACTGGGTGTTCTTACGATCGCACTAGGCCCTCTTGTGATCACACCAAGCACTCTTTCGATCACACCAGGCGCCCTTGTGATCCCACTGTTGTTCCTTGCGATCGTACATTCCTCGCGATCGCACCTTTATTCCTTGCGATCGTACTCAAAGAGTTTTCCAGCTCTGAACATGTTTGACTCTTTTGGCCATAACTTTGTCATCCGACGTCAAAATGACCTGATTTTTGAAGAAATAGTTTCCTAACACATTTCTATACCTCTACATGAAAGTGGATATCATTTGGTGTTAATATGAAAAATATTTATTAAAAGAAAGTAAAGGTATGGTTTGGAAGAGTATGAATTGAATATTTTACTGAACATACATTGGTATTTTGATCATATCTTGTTTTGTAGAGCTTCAAATAAGATATTATTCATCATAAATAAAGGAGAGACATAGAGATACAAATTTTTTTGAAGAAGTCAAATTGTACTTCTGGTTTGAAGTTTCCCAAAATCTGTTTTTAAACAGGAGAAATGAGTTTCATTAAGGTGACTGACTGGTGTGGGCATGCCACCCTTGCGGGATGTGCATTCGGATTTCACTTATGGTTTCAAAGAAAGAGTTGGGCTCCAAAAACGTGGTCCAACATTGTGGTATTAGAGCAAAGTTGGACTCCAGAAACGGGGTCCAACAATTACGGTATCAGAGCCCAGAATTAGGATCTTATATGGGTAATTTTTGAAATATGTGGCAAGTTACATGGATTTTAGTCATGTCATAGCAGACAGTAGCGACTGATCCCTAGTTTGAGTCACATGTGTATGAATCATGCACAAGAGCAATTGTTAAGAGTTGAGTTCATAGAATTAGTGAGAAAAATTATACTCTTTCATGATATGGGAAAATGAAAGTTGTCGATAAATAGTAATGAGAAATAGTATATAGGTAAATATGACAGATAATGATTCAAAGTATTTGTATTGGGGGATGCATTATTGAATATGACATCAATATGGAACTGTGGTGATATATCCCCGAATGTGATGTAGATGTGAATGTATTGTCCTAGATTGTTGAGGAATATAGGGATATAAGTATAAATGATGAGATTAGAGTGTACAAGTGGAATGCAATGAAAACATAACCTTGTTATGACCTTAAGAAGAGGAAATTGGAACCGAAGTGGCTGTTCGATTAATGCGACAAAAGTTATGATCCACTGTAAGAAGATACTAGTGGAATTGAGATCATAATTTCATAATGATTATGCATCAATAATTCTGAATTGATTAAGGATATATATATATGTACATAAATGACTTTTCATGAGATGAATGATATATAATAAGGAGAAAGTTAGAAATGCATACGAGATAGGATTTTATGTATGAATGAGATTAAGAAAAGGATGAAGAATTAAATGAAAAGATGTTAAAATGTAACATTAGAAGAGGTAAATCTTGGAAAATTGGAGTAGAATTGATGTTAAAATGTGTGCTAATGCAAGGAAGAAAGTACAAGGCACGATAGTAGCCTAATAAAAAAAGGTTTCTCTCATGATCGTGGCAGGGATACCCCGATCGTAAGCAATGATAAAGAGAGAAATATTGTCTAGGATCAATAAAGATCAAAGTATCAATTGTGTAAGATATAAATTGGTGAATTGCTGGAGATAAATCCTTGGACAAAATGGGATGACTTTGATGATACACACCTGAGCATATGCGGTAGTAATTATGTTTACTACTTCATTGAGTCTAGTAATTGGAACATTATGACCTTATAAGAACAATAGAAATTAGTCTTCTTGACGTATTAAGATTGGCTGATAATGCGATGATGATAACAGTTGATTGATAAAGATTGCGTGAACAATATAGATGATAGTAGCAAGAAATCTTCTTTCGAAGAAGAATTTCATTAAATTAGGTTAAGCAGATCAGATAGTTTATATTAAGAATGATCAATGAAAGAACAATCAGAAATGAATATGTAATGATTCAAAAGTGAGTATTGGAGTCCTATTCCTGACGGGGACAAAAGCATAAAATGTAGAATATGCTACTGAGAGTGTATGTCTAACACCCCTCTCCCGCATGACCCGAACCCGACATCGATGGTTATATCCGAGTTCGTGCCCTGCTACATCACTCAGTCAAAAACTCAGTAGAATTTTTTTTTATAAAGCCCAAACATACACTATACGGAAAATCATTAACATACACGCTCACCAGTAAATACAATGGCCACGGGGGCCCCTTGTCATAAATACAGTTTATTTCAGTCTGTTGACTTTACAAATTGACCTAATCATTAATACAAAGAAAATACATTTTTATCAGACACTAATGCAGACGCGAACTGATCCCGACCTCTTCTCTCACTCACAAGCAGATGTTATACGCCCGTTGCCTAACGTGGTATTCTTTTGGGTCCTGAAAAATAATTGCAAATTTTGGGTGAGTTTTGCGAACTCAGTGAGTGACCATCATCGATGGTTCACCCA
>JANITX010000010.1:12931712-12951390 GCA_027564395.1 Erythroxylum ulei | reverse complement strand
CATTGAATAAATATATGTGGATATATTTATTGGGCTAGATTGAATTAAGTTGTCGGGCTTTTATTATATGAGATATACTAGGACAAAACTTATTGGGCTTCAATGGGATTAGGGTTTCTCTATAAATAGAGAAGCTAGGTCACATTAGAGAGAAGACATTATTGTGATACGAAACCCTAGCCACCATCCGAGAGGAAAACCGTGCGGCGTTCGAAAAGAGTTTCAAGACATGCTAGCACACCATAGCCGCTGCCCGGATCGTGCATACTCGTCTGGATACCGGTAGAGGGCATTCGCGTATTGCAGTGTCTTGGACTCCGAAAAAGAAACAACCAATCCACGACAAAAAGGTATTTTCATACATCTTGAGTATTTTCGGTTATACTTCATGTTGTTGTATGGTTTTTTTCGCAATGTATTGTGAATACTCGGGCCATACGCGATCCAACACTGGGAACATATCAAAATCTGAATATGTATAACCTATAAGTTTAGATTGTTAGCTTTCTTAAATGTTAAAATATAATCCTTAGTTTCCTTCAAATATCACATCATTCGTTTGGATGCATTCTAGTGTTCTATTCCTGGATTAACAAGATACCTACTTAGTAGTCCAACAACAAATGCAATGTCTGGTCTAGTGCACACTTAAGCATACATCTGGTTACCAAATGCACTTAAATAAGGCCCATTCTTTATATCATTTGTTTTTGTATCATTCTTTGGAAATTGTTCCAAAGATAATCTCTCAATATGAGAGATAGTGTTGTAATAGGCTTATAATTAGCCATATTAAACCTTTATCGTAGTCCCTCAATGTAAGCTCTCTACGAGAGATCTAACAAGTATTGAGACATGCCTTAGTGAATTTGAATAATTGGGACAAAGGATGCCTCACCAAGGTCCTTCTTGTCAAAATGCCAAAAGCTACTTAACCTTATGTAGCATGATAAAGTCATTTTATGCGAGCAAGATATCATCCACATATAAAAGTAGAAAGATAACCTTGCTTCCCCTTACGTTGTAATATAAGCATCTTTCAAATTTATTTTCCACAAAGACAAATTAGGTAACAACCTCATCAAACTTTAGGTACCATTTTCTAGAGGCTTGTTCCAAACCATATATGGATTGTTTCAGATTACAAACCATGTCAGATTTTTCTTGATCCTGAAATCCTTCAAGTTGTTCCATATAGACTCTTCATAAGTGTCTCCATTTAGGAAAGTAGTTTTGATATCCATCTAATGTAGCTCCATATCATAATAAGACATCTTTGCCATAATCACTTTAAATACATCTTTAGAGGATACATGAGATTAGGTAATATTAAAGTTGATATGTTCTCTCTGAGTGAACCCTCTGGTAACCAACCAAGTTTTAAACTACTTAACTTTACCCTGAGAGTCCTTTTTATTCTTGTAAATCCATTTACAGCTAATAGGTTTGTAGTTATGAGGTCAATCCTCAAGCTCTTATAGCTTATTATGCTTCATGGATTGCATCTTATACCTCATTCCATCCGACCATAAATATGTATAAGGTCTAGAAATTGCTTTTATAAAAGTAATTGGATCTACTACATGTCCAATATCATAGTCTTATTTAACTAGGTAGACTATGTAACCAGATGAGATAGTAGGTCTTCTCAGTCTAGTGGATCTTTTTATTTAAATTGGTTCATTATGAGATAATAAGTCTTCTCACTCTATTATATCTTCTTCATTAAATTGGTTTAGTAGGCTCTTGTACCTCAGGAACTTCAGTTTGTACAAGTATTTGTTCCTTTCTCTATACTAGTATGGTCTCAAAATCTTGATCTACTAGTTCTAACTGTATGAGTGATGGATATGAAATAATTTTAGTATATACCCTTCTATGATCTGAAGGGTGAGAATGACCACTCTCATCAATATGAGATGCACAACCCTCATCACAAACATTATGTTTTAGAAATTTAGTTGTTTATGATTTTACTATTCTAGATCCTTCAGCTCTACAGTAAAATCTGTATCCCTTAGAGTGGTTACAATATCCAACAAAATAATAAGTGGAACGAGAGTACAGCTTATCTTTATAAGGATTATACAAACGTACCTCAACAGGATAGCCCCATACACGAAGATGAGTGAGCTAGGCTTCCACCCTTTTTAGATTTCAAAAGGCGTCTTTAAAATTAATTTGCTTAAGACTCTATTAAGCATATATAAGGTAGTATTTAAAGGTAATCAAGTAAATTAGTTCTGCTTTGCATTGACCTCATCATGCTCTTTATTGTGTGATTATGCTTTTTAGCTACACTATTTTGCTCAGGACTACTGGACATTATGAACAAAGCTACTACTTCACATAATTCTACATATTTGACAAACGAACCTTTTTCTTATCCTAAAACCCTATGCCTGCCATAATATTCACCTTGATGGTCAGATCTGACAATCTTAATTGAGCTTCCCTATTGGTTCTTAACTTCAGTCTTAAAGATCTTGAATTTCTGAAGAACTTCAAACTTGTTATTAAGCAAGAACACATATCCATAACGGGAATAGTCATTAATAAATGTAAAAAATATCTTAAATTACACATTGTAATTTTATAAGGTCCACATATATCCATATATATAACTTCTCATAAGCCAGAAGCACAAGTTGACCCCTTTTTCTTTATTTTGGTCAACTTACCACTGCAGTAGTTAACACATGTTCATAACCTAGAGTTGGGATAATGTTATTCTTAACCAATCTCTTAACTATATCTCTAGAAATGTGACAAAAACTTTTTATGCCATAATATGTATGATAATTCTTTTATCAGGGTTCTTTTTCTAGTGACCTGTTTAGCAATATATAAAGAAGTTTACATCTCATTAGGGGCAAGACACATTCTATATAAGTCATCTAAACAGTAAGGAAGTATTAATATGTTTTGTATTGAAAGATGATTGTATAATAGAATTTTCAATTACAAAACTATAACCTAGAATTTTCAATTACAAAACTATAACCTTCTTTATCTAAAGCAGATATAGAAATCAAATTTTATCCAAAAGATGGTATATAAAACATGTCATTTAATACGAGCTTGAACCCTATATCAAGGTTCAAACAAACATCCCTTATAAAGATTATATTAACTTCATTATTTCACAACATCAAATTTTCCTCTTCCCTATTTGACTCTCTCTTTTGCATGAATCCTTGCGTTGTAGAAGCAATATAATTAGAGGCTCCACTATCTAACCACTAATAACTTGAAGTGGTTATAGCAAGATTAGAATCATAGATCATATAGGCTAGGGAGTTACCTAATAGCTCTTGCCTTTCTTTCCAAGTTTTATACTTACTGGCATTCTAGTTTCTTAATACCTTCTTCTTATAGAAGAAACACTCATACTCTTTACAACATCCCTAAGACCTCTAGCAACACTAGATTGACCAATAATAATATGTGGAGGAAATTTAGATTTCTTACCTTTACATTTTTCGGCCTAAAGTTGGATGACCTGTATTCTTCAACTTCTCTGCTTTAGTAACATAACAGGTGATCAATTCATTTATATCCCAAGCTTCATCCTGAGAATTGTAAGTCATCAAAATACCCAACTTTGATGGAAGTTTATTCAAAGCTTGGTAAACTGTACAAGTATTAGGAATATAAATATTTAATGCCTTTAACTTAGTTTAAAGGTGGATTATCCTAATGATGTACTCCCTTTGACCCCCTGCTCTTGCATATCTTATAGAGTACAATTCCTCTAATAAGGTACCTATTTCAACATTAAAAGATATCTTATATCTTTGTGAGATATTATTAAGGAAATCCCTTTTTATGTTTGTTTTTGGAAGTCCACTTAGCAGATGGTCTAGAATAGATCTCTTTATAGTCAAATAATACATCCTATTTGACCTTTCCTAGGCTGCATATGCTGCTCTTTCAGCCTCTGAGCTAATAGACGTAGGTGTAAATGACCTATCCTTGACCATGGTCATGACGCTATTTGTCATATCTAGTGCAAATTCCACATCTTACTTCCATTGCTTAAAATTGAAACCAATGAAGGTTTCAACTGTGACTCTATTATTATTCATAGAGAAGGTGACTGCAAAATTGATAATGTAATAATTAGCATAAATGTAGGATAACATCGATCCTTAAAGCCACAAAATAGAAATGATTAATTAGTCTGAATGATTCAATCGTAAAATCTTTAAACCATTCAACTTTTTGGTTCAATTTTTAAATTTTATGTTTGATTTACTTAAATAGCTCTTGTTGTTAAAAACTGATCAGTTTATTAATTAATCAGTCAATTTATGTAAATTAATAAGTTATCATAAACTAAATATATCAATTAATTTTTGTTTAACAATATTTTTAATTAAACTTCAAATTAGAACAATCTCTTTCAATCATATTTCAAATTTGTTAATTTTATAAAATCTTTAGCCAATTTTAAGATGATTTAATATTGGTTGAACTTTTTAAACCTTAAATCTCATATCTTATTAGTTTAACTTTTGGTTTCATTTTTAAAACATTGAAAAATAGTATCTTTATTGAGCATCTTATCACACATATCATAGAACACGTGTGGGCTGAATACATGATACATGCAGATAAAAACTCTACATAAAAGTGATCAAAGCACACACCATTAACTTTTAAGATTCTAGCACCTGCGGGGGAATATATCACTTAAGAAATGGCTTTCCTCAATCTTATGTCGTTACACATATCTCAAGTCTCATATAAGGCCAATACATGTGGGCAAAATAACCAAGCACAAGACTAAAGACATCCTCAAACATGTAAGCATAACAATTCTAATATTAGGCCACTATGGTGACTACATTCTCATTATTATCCAAATGGATCCACAAGCACAAAGGACACACCTGTATGTTATCCTTACATTCTTCTATATAGGCATATAATATATGACAATTTACCATTCATAAATGCAAAATCCCCATGAACAACCTCGATATCATATATCAGTGCTAAACATACTATCAACAAACTTGATTTGAGAATTCACCATAAGGACAATATTATTTAAAGTGATAATCATGTGATACCGAATAATTAACATATCATATAAGATACCAAAATAATATGTATCTCAGTTATTTCAAATCAAATGCATGAACATTCACTCAATGGTGGCTTTAATAACCTTGTGTGATTTTTTTGAAGTTAAATCTTAGTTATTGCCAATGTAATAAATCCAAATTTTTTTAAGAACTCACTTTATAAATTCACGGGACCTGAAAAATTGATCCAAAATAACTTAAGGGACCATTTTTGTTAATTTTGAAAATTTTGAGTTTTTTTTCCTATAGTGTGTAGACATCAGTAGTTGATGTTAGCACTGTGCATGGGCTATAAGTGTTTGTACTACATACACCACATTTTGACGCATCTATGGATGCATCAGATGCATGATCATTATGCTTTACATGCATAAGACACATATAACCTCCAATGATGTGTGTACGACGTATGCGGTTATGCGACGTGCGCGGTTATACGCAGAGATGCCAACCGCTTCTAATGCGTGTGTCCCATATGTCAAAGATGCTTGGATACCTTATGTAACACCCATATACCCCCTATAAGGACATATAGATGCCACACAGAGCAGTACAAACAAACTAACGCAATCAAAATCTTCCATAAAATATTTTAGGTAAACATACATTAAATTACATTGAACTTAATACATCAAATATAAGCAAAAATTAAACTCAAAATTTACATTATGATCAAAAAAAAACTCAGAATCCTTTGACCTTTGTGATTGACTTGTCCTAGCCTTTATCAACGTCTCTCAGAATCTACACGGGGCAAATCCATCATGCTAAGCATATAACTTAGTGAGTAATAACCAAACTATGCATACACTAATAATCAAATATGCTGAATCAAGTTATAGCATAAGCAAATAATAAATTTCAGAACAAATAACAGAACTGAGTATCAAAAAAAGCATAATTCCCTTCAGATCAAATCATAACTTTTTTATTTTAGAATCCAATATATATACGAAAACAAATCAGATGACTGTTAATCCATCAACAGGAGTGGGTAACAAGGCTTATACAGGAGATACCTTAATTGGCATCATAAAATTGGAGAGACTTATGTCTCAATAACAGGAGACACCAAAGTGTCAATAACAAATGACACCGAAGTGTCAATGACAGGAGACACTGAAGTGTCACAGGAGTAGCTGCAGACCCTTCTAGGCATGCCTATTTACCCACGACTAGGACTTAACAGTTTCAAAAACTGAACAGATTCATATATTCAACAACTTATACATTCCCAATTCAATACACTCAAATAGCATAAGTCAAATCATTTCAGTATCAAACATAACAAATAAAGATGAAACTATCTTATATTACTCACAATAGCTCCCTTTTGGCTTATTGCCTTGAAGTCCCGACAATATCTGGCAATGGTCGTTCAACGTGCTCATCTATAACATTTAACATAATACGCATATCACTTTTGTGCACAATTATAAATTCATTTATGCACATTTGTGTATACTGAATACTTACAATGCATGTTCATGACAAATTTCAAGTTTCTTAAAATTAATCTAGTCATATTATTCAATCATATTGAACAATACGCAAAACTATGGCATAATGTTCTTAAGTTACAATAGAATTCTTAACTCAACTTCAGAACATATTTTGAAATTCTTAAAATCAGAATTACAATTTTACTTCTTCAGGAAATTTGTTATGTCTCCAGTTTAATTGTAATTAAGAATCATCTCATTCGGAGCTCTACAGATCAAGATATAAACAAAATACCAAAGTATGTTTAGTGAAATATTCCAGGTCATACTATTCCAATAGATTCCCTCAATTTCATTCAATTAATCTTTTTCAAATCAATTCAGAAGGCTAAAAATTTTTATAGACAAGTAGAGCAATGTGTTAGAAATCTATTGGTTCAAGAATCAAGTCATTTGGATGTCAGGAGAAGAAGTTATAGCAACAAGATCAAAGGGATTTCAGTTTTGAGAAAACCTTCGATCGTGCATAAGCACGATTGTACATCACCAACTGTTCATACACGATAGTGCATCACCAACTGCTAAATGAAAGTTGCGATCGTGAACCATCTTTCTTGATCAAATTCATGATCGTGCCTTTATACATGAAAACACACCTATTTTTCTCCTCTCATTACACGATCGTGCATTTCCTCATAAATAACCCACCAATTAAATCACTCACGGGCTTGTGACATTACGCACGCCCATGTATGTCTATGCACGACAGTCTAATGGCACCAGCTTCTTCCATTTATTTCTTTTCTTAATCCATTCTTTCCAGAATTTCTCACTCCTAAATCATATATTCTGCATTTCTATATTGTTGCACCCCGTTCCCGAAGCCGAACTATCCGAAGTCATCAAGCGTGAGCGGGTTTCCTTGTAGGGTTATTTCAATGAACCTTCACTTCTTTTTCATCAATCTTTTTGAATTCAATATCAAAGGCTATAAATTTTTGTGGAAAGGTAGAAAACGTGTTAGGAATCCATTGCTTCAAGAATCGCTTCACTTGGAGGTCAAATGATGAAGTTATGGCCAAAAGAATCCAACATGTTTATGCCCTTAATGAAACTATACCTGTCTTGGCGCAATTCCAATAACTTTTGGTTCAGATGTCTGATCGATGTTGTTTTTAGACGGTTTAAAAGAGGACTTCGAGATCTACAACTTTTATGAAGAACTTGAAGCACGTTTCTGCTTTCAAAAGGGTCAAAATTGCAATTTATTGTAGTTATCCTGTCAATGTCCGTTAAACAGACATCCATGTCCATTTAACAGAAATTTCGGGCCTGGGGTGCTTTCCAGACTCGAGAAGGTCTGTTAAACAGACCTAATGACTGTTTAGCAGACATGGGCTGAGTAGGGGGTCCTTTTTGGCCCGAAAAGGTCCGTTTAATGGACCTAATGTCTGTCTAACGGACATTGGGGTTTCCCAAACCCCTCCAAAGCCTCTCCAATGCTTCCAACATCCATTCTAACACCATATTCACTCATAATCTTCCCAAATTCAACTCTTCTAGTGTAAAACCACTTCATATGCATCTAAATACTAAGTACTTCTTATTAACACTTAAATCTCAACTCTAAAGGATTCATCACATGTAATCTTTCCAACTTCAACATACTATTCTAACACTAACTACAATTGGCAATCTCAACAAAGAATATGCACATCCATCATACTCATACTTTAAAATAACATAGTCATACAAAAAGGAACTTCTCAAATTCTCATTTCTAAACAAAGTAAATGTTTTAGCAAGCTTTACTTACACATCAACATACACATCAAACTTAATACAAAATACAAAAGGATGCTCATGTTTGATATGCCTATAAAGCTATCAAAATTAATCACTCACTTAGTACAAAAGATTCCTAGCTATCTTAGAGTTTCCGAATGCCTTGCAAGGATCACTAATCTTCTCGATCTGCACTTGAGGAAGGAAAATTGTGGGTTTAGCTACACAGCTCATTGGCTAATATATTTATAGCTATTGACAACCAGCCACATAATCAAACATATATGAATGTCCATATATGCATACATATCTTGTCTTAATCCAACAATGAAATCTCAGCAATCATAATTCCAATACAAATCTCATAATTCAATTCATCATCACATAGGACGTATTGGATGTAATTTAACATCAAAGAATAACACTCAAATCACCTCATAACTTAGCACATCAAAATGCAAATGTACAAACAATTGGCTTAAGGGTTCCGCGGAACAAAATAAAGAAACCAAAGTTTGCTCCGTGAACGAAATGAGTCCACTTTTCGGATCTTGTGGGCTATAAGCAGGTAGCTGGGAGAAGGCTTCATGTCGACATGCACGTCACTATGAAACGGTTCCTCTCTCACCCAAACACAATCAAAACTCATGCTCAATTCAATCAATCATAAATTCACATTCTCATGCTTTTTCTTCTTTCCATTTAATCAAAATGCCATGATACAATCCCAAGGCATAACATAATCATACGCATAATTCAATTTTATCAAATTTCATACATCATAATGCAATTTTCACATCACAACATTTCAAAGCAAGTCATTTTACCACATAATACACACACAAGGCATTTTGCTCATTACACAATAACTATAAATAAATTACCCACCTAATTAGCTCTTGAAAATTCAAACTCAATTAGGCCCTTCCTCTTGCTCTTGGGTAGGTTGTTCTTAATTTCCTAACATAACCAAAATTCTCATTCAATTCTATTTCAAACGAAAATCCGCCAAATTTTCATATTCATAAGAAAATGAAATTAAAACAAATCAAGCTCAAACTTAACCTACCCATAGTCTATCTAGGTTAGAAAAGCCAAAACCTAGCTTAGAAACCCAAAAATTAAATGGGTCTCGCAATCAACTTCTTCCAACATAAAAACCCCTTTCTTTCTCTAAAAATTTTTCATTCACAACACAACAACCCATTTCTTTACTAAAGCAAAGAGAAGATGATGAACTTACCTTAAGAAGCTTGATTTCTTCTTCTTCCCACGATTTTCCTCCTTTTTCGCTAGCTTCTTTGATTTTTCTTCTCTTCTCTTCTCTCTCACGTTTTTTTTCTTCTCCTCTTTGGCTGCTCACGAATTCTCTTCCTTCTCTCTCAATTCAAGCCCTTTTGTTTGGTCATTCTCCCCATTTTGCCCTTTATTAAACTTGGCTTTCCGAATTTACCCCTCTTTTATATAACACAAGCCTACTAACTACGTAAGCTAACTTAATTTCTACCACTTCATTCTAATTTCAATTTTCTAATTTCTATTCATACTTGCTAATTTAGTAACCTAATTCTAGAAATAAACAAATAACAATAATAAATCGATAATAATTGAAAAAATTTGGGGTCCAACAATTCTCCCCCTAAAACGAATTTTGTCCTCGAAATTCTTACCTAAGTCCACGAAGAGGTGTGGATACTTCTCCTTCATTGCTTCCAAAGGCTCCCATGTTGCCTCCTCTATCGAATGGTTCCTCTATAAGACTTTAACTAGTTTCACTGTCTTGTTTCTCAAAACCTTTTCTTTCGAATCTAGGATCTCCACTGGTTGCTCCTCATATGTCAAATCTTCCCTTAATTGGACTTCTAAAGATTGAACTATGTGTGAAGGATCTGATCGGTACTTCCTCAGCATCAATACATGGAAGATATTGTGAATTTTGGACAATTCCGGTGGCAAAACTAACTTATAGGCTAAAGGCCTAATCTTCTCAATAATCTTATAAGGGCCTATGTATCTTGGACTAAGCTTGCCCTTCTTACCAAATCTCAAAACTCCTTTCCATGGAGAAGCTCTAAGAAACACTTTGTCTCCAACTTCGAATTCCATTTCCTTTCTATGTGAATCTGTATAGTTCTTCATTCTGTCCTGAGCTGCTTTAAGTATCTGCTTAACTAATTTAATCTTATAAACTGTAACTTGAACCATCAGGTCCTACAAGTCTCCTTTCACCTTCTTCATCCCAACAGATAGGAGTTTTGCACCTCCTACCACACAAAGCTTCATAAGGAGCCATCTGAATTCCTGAGTGGTACGAATTATTATAAGCAAATTCGATTAAAGGAAAATGATCATCCCATGAGCCTTTAAAATCCATAACACAAGCTCTCAACATTGCTTCCAAAGTCCGTATTGTTCTCTCCAATTGTCCATCAGTTTGTGGGTGGAAAGCTGTACTAAAATGTAACTTTGTTCCCAAAGTTTCTTGTAAACTTTCCTAGAATTTGGAGGTAAACCTGGGGTCCCTATTTGAAACTATGGAGCTTGGGATCCCATGAGGTCTGATTATTTCTTCTACATATTTCTTGGCCAAAGCATTCAGAGAATCTGTCTGCTTAATTGACAAGAAATCTGCGAACTTTGTTAGCCTATCCACAATCACCCATATTGCATCATGCTTCCTATTGGTTCTTGGCAATCCCATCAAGAAATACATTGTAATCTTTTCCCATTTCTATTCCGAAATTGACAAAGGTTTAAGCTTGGCTGAAGGTGCCTGGTGCTCAGCCTTGACTTGCTAACACACTAAACATCTTTTAACATATTCTACAACTTCTTTTTTCACCCCTTTCCAACAGAAATGTTCCTTCAAATCTCTATACATTCTTGTACTTCTTGGGTGCATCGCATAAGGCGCATTATGTGCCTCAT
Source organism: Erythroxylum ulei (assembly GCA_027564395.1). Classification (NCBI taxonomy): domain Eukaryota; kingdom Viridiplantae; phylum Streptophyta; class Magnoliopsida; order Malpighiales; family Erythroxylaceae; genus Erythroxylum; species Erythroxylum ulei. The sequence goes on along the minus strand of JANITX010000010.1, from coordinate 12,940,142 downwards.
CAAGGATTTCGTCTTTCAACTTTTGCATATCAGGAATACACAGTCTGTTTCCTACCACCCTCAAGCCATCTTCCCATACCTCTATTTCAGAAGGTTTACCACTTTTTATCTCTTCTCTGAGCTTGCTCAAAGACTGATCTTGCTCCTGCAACTCCTTAATCATTTCATTCAATATTGGCCTTACTCTAAAGTTTGTCAATATACAATCAGATTCGGTTTGTCTCAATGTCACTTTGAGTTTGGCGCGGCGAAATCACAAAAATGCAGCAAAATCTTTTAGGAAAATTTCACCGCGACGAAGACTTGATATCGTCATGGCGAAGTCACAATAACTTACTTGGAATACCTTTCGGGAAAAGTTCGCCGTGACGAACTCATCCTTTCGCCGTAGCGAAGCAGTCGAATCAGCACCAAACTCGAACCATTTTCAAAAAACTCACTAACTGTAAAGACCCGACCTGGCAACCCATTTTGAAAAAAAACCTTTTTTTAGGATAAGATGGAAGAGTCGTCATATCGATTATCATCTATCACACCATCGTTCTCTCACATCTCTTATCTCTCTCTCATTTTTCTTGCATTTTCACCGCCGACTTCCATCATGGATAGCTTGGATTCTCTCCTAGTTGTGAAGCCTCCGAGAGTTATGCATGGCTAGGCATTTTCCCTTCCTCTTGAAGATGTAGCAATGGCTAGAGTTCAATGAGCTTAAGAGGGGAGTAGTTAATCCATATTCATCTATGAGTTTATAAATTCCTCGGTTTAGGATTTGTGATTTGTAGTTGAACATACTTGATTATAGTTTAATCAAATGTTAGATATTCATTGTGTAGTTGGATTGGTTGATGTAGAACTTTGAGCTTAAATATATGAAGTCTCATATATGTCTACTTGTGATCTTGTTAATCCTCAATTATCTTGTATGGTTGTGTTTGATATTGAGTTAATGCTAGATTTCATTTGGCCCATTGCATTGGCAAATCCTACCACGCACACTAGGAGCGCTTAATGGGATCTTGAGAAATGGAGTCCCATTGATCAAGATCCTAGACTTAAAGAGTCCTTTAAGGTTTTCATTTTTAAGTTTAGTGATTTCCACTCCCATCAAATTAGTTTCGAACTATGATAGCCAAAGCTCATTTTCAAGAGGATTCTATCACTTGTTTACTCACCTGTTTTAATCTTTCCGTTTTCTATTCCCAAAAATCCAAAAATACATTTTACATACTTTTTACAATTCATTTTAGTTCAATTAATGTTTTCAAAGATCAACATACCCTTTTCCCCAATTAGTTTGCATAGTATGACATATAGGTTAACTTAAGTCCATTCATTTAGGTTCTAATTAAGTGAAACAAGCTGAGGTTGCACCCTATATTGCAATCCTTGGATTATTTTTTGATTTGACCTCTAAGGGTAAGAACAAAGGTTCAAATCAAATGGCGCCGTTGCCGGGGAAACAAGAAATTGATTTTCTAGGTTAACTTTAGTCATTTTACTGCTAAGTGAGGCTAGGAGCCTTTTCTTTTAGTTTTCATTCTAGATAGTTTAGCTTCATACTTGTCAATAGTATAGGATTTCATTCTTGCATAGCCTCAAAAGTTTTTTTTTTTAAATACAAAAAAAGGATACTAAACTTTCTGCATTTTTCATACTTAGCATTTTTGCAGCTACACAGTTTTGAACTTTCTCTTGATTGCTTTTTGATCTATGCATACATACTTGCATTCATACTTTCACACATACTTTCATACACCATACACTTGCACCCATCACATCTTATCTTTTTATTTGACTTTATGTGCTTGCAAGTCAATTTTGTTCTCTTTTATTCTTGTTTGATGTTTTCCCTTGCATACCCTTTAAAACCAAACTTCTACCTTTCCACCCTGAAATTGAGAGACGTTTGAGAAAAATTAGAAAGGAGAGGAGAGAAAAAAGGAGTAGCAAGGTAGTCGTTGAAGAGGAAAATAACTCAATGGAGTCTAGTTCGCCAAGTAGTGAGAATGAATCATTAGAAGGAGTGATAATGGGTGAAAACTCAAGTCTTCTACAAAACCCTAACCTTAATGCTAACCCACCTAGGAATGGTGATAATGGAGTTAATGGAGAGCAGGAGCGAGTAGGTGAGAATAATGGAAACCTTCAAAGGAGGACTATTAGGGAAGCCACTACTTCTGACGTTAATTATGATCCTTTTACTACTACTTGCCCTAATTTTTATATGAACTTTTAAGTTAAAGGATTGCTTATTAACTCTTTTCCCAAATTTTATGGCTTGACAGGAGAAGATCCCTACATCCACCTGCAATCGCTGTCCATAATTTGCCAAAGCATGAAACCTGTGGGCGCTTCTCTTGATCAAGTGTTGTGGAAAGTTTTTCATCTATCCTTGGAAGGTAAAGCAAGGGAGTGGTCTATGAGCCTTCCAAGACATGTGGCGAATGCCTACCACGTCAAGATTATGATGAGTCCCTCTATGACTATTCGAACCGTTTTCAATATCTATCGTCCAGATGCCCTCACCATCAAATACCTGATGAGCAGTTAGTGCAATACTTTTATAATGGATTAAAAAGTCAAGATAAGGCTATGTCTGATGCAGTTTCAGGAGGTTCTCTAATTGACCTCACGGCTTCAGAAGTTTGAGATCTAATTAAGAAAATTGCTTTAAATTACTAACAATACAACACTAGAGACACTAGAGGTTTACACGAGTTGGGAGCTTCAACAGCTCACTTCAGAAGAATGGAAAATTTGGAGTCTAAAGTTGAATCTTTAGAAAGTAAAGTGACTTCGCAGCTGTCCTTCATCATTGCAGAGTTAAAGAATATGAGTGTGCATCATCCATAAATTCCTATGGATCCCACAGCACCTAGTTGTGACACTTGTGGTTCAGTAATGCATATCTTTAGTGTCTGCCCCAGTTATTATGAAGAGGTGTCTGTTGTTTATCAAGCTCGACCCAATCAGAAATGGGATCCCTATTCTAACACCTATAACTAGGGATGGAAAGCAAATCCAAGGCTCAGATGGAGAAATGAAGAAGGTAGAGGCACAAACAGATTTCAGCAAGGCGGAGGGGTTGGTTCATTTACAACCTAATTTCCCAATCAACAACAAGTTTTAACTATCCCACCAAAGGAAGACACTAACTAACTTCTGCATAACAAGTTGGCATTTATGAAGGAGGAGAGGACTTCTAATAATAACCAGTTCAATGCCATAGTCTCTCTGATTCAACAGGACTCTTTTAAAAATGTTGCTAGGTTCAACGCTCTAGAGAAGAGAATGGACCAATGGGAGACGAAGGCTGAGAATATCAACTCATTTGTCACACAACTATCCAATAACATGAATGAGAACTAAGCTAGGAGCTGTGGAACTATTCTCTCCAATACTATTATGAACCCCAAGAGTTTGAATGCCATAACTCTTCAAAATGGGAAGCAAGTGAGGTTCAACAATCAAGGTGAGGGAGTAGATGAAGAGGAGATTGAATGTGAAGAAATGCCTTCAACGTCTGCATGAGTCAAGAAGTATGAAAGCTCTAAGGAAAAAGAACTTTTGACTGACAAGGAGTGCACACAAATAAAGGGCAAGGGAGCGAATTCTGAAAGCAACCAGGAATCAAGTAAGCAAGGAGCCCATGAAGCCAATGATAAAGAGGTAAATCTTAAAGACTTTCCTTTTCCTAATTCGTATCTGTTGAGCAAAAGGATGACTGAAACTAAACACGAGAAAGATACCATTGATTTGTTTGGTAGAGTAGAAGTCAGTATTCCTTTTCTTGATCTTGTGAAAAGGGTTCCTGCATATGCTTCGTACCTTAAAGGCCTGTGCACCAACAAACAAAAGTTCAGACCAAATGAAAGAGTGCAAATCAACTCAAATGTGTCTAATTTTTTTAAACCCCAAATCCCTATAAAATGCCAGGATCCTAGATCTTTCACTATCCCTTGCACTATAGGTAAAGTTACTATAGGGGAAGCCTTGTTAGATCTAGGGGCAACCATTAATGTTATGCCTAATTCTGTCTATACATCATTGGGAGTCAATAATCTTAAGTCTATAATTGTAGTTCTTCAATTGTCTGATAGGTCTCTTAGGCTTCAGGTGGCCATTATAGAGGACATCTTGGTCTAGGTTAAGGGTTTGGTCTTTCCCACTGACTTTTATGTGCTTGACATGTCTTCTAAAGTTGTGCCATATACTACATTGATTCTTAGTAGACTTGTCTTAACGACTTCTAACACTATAATTAGCACGAAAGAAGGTACCATCACCAAAGAGGTAGGAGATTAAAAAGTGTGCTTTAACATGTATGAAGCAATGAAACATCCTTATGAGGATTATTCACTTTTAGGTGTTAACATGCTTGATATTGTTATTGATGATGCCTGCTCTGAATTTGAATTCCAAAATGCTTACTTTAGCTCTGCATTGTATTCATTGGATTCTTCTATTGTCAATGATGCCCCCTTAGGAGAAATATTTTGTGTTAACGTTTCAGGTGAATCGGGTATTGTGGAGGCCGACACCGATGTAGCAAGTGGTAAAGTTATTTCACCACAGTATAGCTACCTGTCAAAGGTTCACTAGGAGAATCAGAAACCTCCATAACCACCAAGTGGTTTCTTTCCTTCACTTGTTACCTACTTTTGCCCTACGAATACTTTTGACATATTAGTGCATTAGTTGGTTAAGTAAGTGTGGGGGAGAAACAACCCTAGTAGGAGAATCGCTTAGTTTTTAGTTTCATCAACAAACTTTCAATTCAATAATTTCCCTTTTTAATGCAGTCTCTTGACTTTCTTTTACTACATGTAATTGTTTGATGCATAATATCCATTCCATTATGACCATTGATATGCATTTCAAGGTTTTCTGAGTATCCATCCAGTGTCCTATGTCCGTTTGTTTGTTGTCATGTTGCTATTTCTTTGTTGAACGTTTATTTCTATCTTGCTTCATGTTCCTTTCGGCATAAATTCGTAGCGGCGTGGATTCCACGTCACTGCGACGAACTCCCCATTGTTCCTCTCTATTCCTTTCGGGTTAATTTCACCGTGGAACTTCGATATTTTTAATGTTTTTGAGATTAGGGTTAAGTTCGTTGTGGCGAAGGTTTAATCTGCACAAATTTACCTGGTGAAATTACCATTCGACCCCTATTTGCTCTTAACCATTCGTATTCCCTCTATCCTTTTCAGTCATTTCATACATCCCAATCCCTACTTAACCCTTCCGACCTTCTTCCTTCATTTTCTACCTTCATTTTCGCAACAGTTGTTGGCCACTGAATTTTTCTTGTTGAATTAAGCATGATTTAAATGAATTATTAGGTTTGATGGATAAAGTTTTGGAGCCACTTGTTATGTAAATGTTAGTAGAATTTATTATATGTTTTGGTTGTATTAAAAGTGGTAAGAATGCATAAGGGATTATTTTGCGGAGGTAATTATTATGTTAATGTTGGTAAGATTTTATGACATAGATTAAGTGAATTGAAGCATAAATGTTATAAGAATGAATGAAGGGCATTGTTGGAAGTTCGCTTAAGAGTATAAGACATAAGGCTTAAAGGATGGGGCAAAATGGACACTACACACTCATTAAGGGTATAAAAAGAAAAAGCAATGGTTGTTTTGTTTGAAATTGAAGAAAAAATCATGGAAGAGAGGAGAAGAAGAGAAAAAAATTAGGGTTTTGGAAAGCTTGAAGATTTTGAAGACTTTAAGGCTAAAGCAAGTAAGTATGAGTTTATTCCATCTTGTTTTGGTTAGATGAAACCCCAATATAGCTTAACATATGTGGAAAGTTGTTAGTGAATGCTATATGCAAGTGTTATCTTTAGGTTTAATGATCAAAGATATATTTTGATGTTTTTGTTATTGATTTTGGGTTGAAATGAGCTTAGAAATGAAGTAAGAATGATGTTTTAGGATTTAGATGAGTCATATTTGGAAGATGGGTAGTATATAGATGAAGAATGTCAAAAATCAGGTTTTCAGGAGGTTTCTGGGCATGCTCGCCGCGGCGCACTTTTGCCCTCGCCGCGGCGAACTCCAGCTTTCCTACACAGACATAGTTTAGTATTTTGGGCATAACTTTTGTTGTAGATGTCCAAATTAAATGATTTTTAATTTGGCGTAAACTAGATACATAAGGATACAAGTTTTATGAAGAAAATAAGTTTTAGTTCAGTCTATAAAGATCTCAAATTTTGGGTGGAATTTGAGTATAGAATATCGTTTCAACATAAGGGTAGCCCCAATATGTTTGGAGTATAACTTTTAGAGTATTGAACCAAATTGAATGATTTTCGAGTCATTAGAAACTTAAGAGAATGTGGAACATTTTTCTAGAAGAGAATATTATCAGATTTTGTCATTTACTTGATCAGAGAGATCATGGAAAATTGACCCGAATGTTTGGACTTTTGAAAGAGTTTGAGTTTTTAGAATTTATCTTAGCGAATATGCAATATATGGGTCCTCAAATTGTATTCCTATTGAATGGGAATTTTTTATTTGATAAAGGGAATCAATGAAGGCAAGAGGATCAAGAGGAGAGGCATCTTTTAAGCATGTATCCAAGCAAGGAACTCAGGTGGGTTTCATGTTTATAATAGAAGTAATGAGCCTTAAATGTTTTATATTAAATCAGGAAAATAAAATGATTTCAAATTGCTTCATAATTGTTGCATCAATTGCTTTTAAATGATTTGAGAAATCTTTATATGTTCGGTATATGAGTTTTGTTGATGAATTTCAAAATAAAGATGGAAATGCATTGACACGTTTTATGTATGCCTTGAAACATGTCATGGCATTTTGTATGGATGAAAAGATAGAAAAGCTCGAAAGTATGAGCATTCGATAAATTGATTTGAGCATGATTATGTGCTTCTGTTTGGGCGAGAGAGGAACGTTTCGTTAGTCACGTGCACGTCGACATATAGCCTTCTCCCGGCTGCCTGCTTGAGGCCACGAGATCCTGAGAAATCGGACTCGTTTTGTCCATAGAACTCTCGAGCCATTTATTGTGCATTTCATCATTTAATGGTTATGCACGATACACAATTGAGTGTTATATTATGATGGATGAATTACATGATATGTTATAGCTGTGACATTATGGTACTGTGAGTTGTGAGTTAAATTGCGGAGTATTGAATTATTATATGGATATATATATATATGCTTGAATGTGTGGCTCGTTGCCAATGGCTATAAATGTATAAGCCACTAAGCTTCACAGATCACCCCATTACCTTCCACTCCTCAGGTGTAGAATGAGAAGATCGTTTATCCTTGCAAGGCATTGAAAGCTCCAAGATCGTTAGAGACTTTTGTACTAAGTTAGCGGTTTTGTTTAGCTTTATAAGCATATCAACATTAAGCATCCTTATGTTTTTTGTTTTATGATTTGATGAGTATGATGACATGTATTTGCTCAAACCCTTTGAATTAGTAAGGAGATGAAGAATTAAAATTTCCTTTTTATGTATGATTATGAGTACTTTGTTCAATCCCTTTGGAATTGAAGTGACAAGATGAATTGAAGTTTCTTTTATGGATGAGTATGTCTAGCTAGTGGTTAGATTGAATGTGTATGTGTTAGTATTGTTTGTTTAATGTTGGGTGTCGGGTTTCAAAATTTGGGAGCTCATCGCAGCGAAGTAAATGTTTCGTCGAGGCGTACTTTTCGCAAAGGGTGAGGTACACTTGCCTTGAGAGTTTGCCGCGGTGAACTTCTCCTATGAGGCGTCCGCTATGGCGAACATTTCTGTCTCCACGACGAACCCGCCATTTTTCCATGCTACTGATCCTTTAAACTTGAATGTTTTCGACCCTCCCCACACGTGATCCTTACCTAACAACCCCGAGCAGTCGCCTCGAGATAGGAAACGGGACCCGGGCCCAACATCATCAATTGGAATGAAGCTAGTCACAAGCAGACAGAAGTTTAGGAAGCCTTAGCTAAAAACATTGAAGAAATTAATACTAAGGTTGATGAACTAGGTGATGCAATGGGTGATTTTCATAAGGAAATCGCACTTCTACGTGTTTTTATAGAAGAAGACCTCAAGACGATCCATACTGACATTCAACACATGTTTTCTGAAATTTTAAAGCGTCTAAAATGAACTATCTTTTTGATTATTAAGAAATAGTGGGAGAACAGTGGAAAGCATTAGCAATTTTTGTTTATCATTGTATATCTTGCTTTGTTCTTTTGAATATTATTCGTCTGGCTATTATCTTTATTTTTCATTTGAATATTATTTTTATCTTCTAATAGTATGATTATTTGTTATCATTAAAAAGGGAGAGATTGTTAAGTCAAAAAGACTTCACTTCTTCTATTAATTTTGATGAAAGTCAAATAATAATAATCATAGAAGTGTGTGAACTGTTTTGATGA
>JANITX010000010.1:12619930-12631066 GCA_027564395.1 Erythroxylum ulei | reverse complement strand
GAACATTTCATTGTAATTTGTGCAATAATCAAATTCACATATGTGTATGCTAACATTATGCATGAGCATGAAATGTACTTTTCTAAACTCTTATTACTATTTTCTCAATTACATAAATCCAGGGTTCTAACTCCTAGTATAGGAACAAGATGTCACATCGAATGAGGCATAAATTTAATTGATGCTCCTAAATCTAGTATGGCCTGTTTAATTTTAGTGTTTCTAATTTTGGAAAGAATAGTAAACATTCTTGGGTCCTTACATTTAGGAGTATTTTATTTTTTTAAAGAGTGTATAAATAGTTTCATTCATCCTAGTCCTTTCAATACCGTTTAGGTTTTCTTTGTTCATACATAATTCCTTGAGGAATGTTTCATAACTCAACACTTGCTTGATTGCATCTAACGGTGGAATATTCACCTCAACCTTCTAAAAGAGCTCCTTATCCTTATCCTCCTTAGTTGACTTTACTAACTTGCTAAGGAAAGGTGGAGGATTATTTTTTTACAAAAATTAAGAATTCAGCATTTACCTGTAAGATAGAAGACATATTGATCGGGTATTTGTTGTGTGTAAGTTATACTATTAAACCCTCAATAATCTGCAAGTGCACGGTTCATGAACATAGTACCAAAGGTATCAATCCCACGAGAAGGGAGTTAATTTAATCATAAAATCTAAGGCCAAAAACAATAACAAAAATCTAAGATGCAACGAAACTAAAAAAACGAGAATTTAATTCAATCAATCAAATTAAGAATCAAATACGACAATAATAATTATTAAGCAATTACAACCCACCCAAGAATCAATCGAAAGAATTTACTAATTGAGAGAAAAGGAATTTTACCTATCCTTAATGCTAACCTAACTGATTATGAATCACTGAATTGTTGGATTTAGATTCCTAGGATTGATTACTCTCTCGTAAGTTATAACCATTAACCCTAAATCATAAACCCTAATCAGATTATAGATGTTGCAATCTCTCAATTTACAACCTATCTAAAACCCTAATTAGTTCTGAAGTTCTTTAACAAACTATCGGAAACCTATATAAGATCTCTCTTTGCACAATTTCTCGATCTAGTTCAATTATTGTTCTATTAAATCATCTATCTCTCATTAGTCCAATTTAATCATTTTTCATTCGATTCACCCTCTCAGTGTATTACTAAATTATGAAATTACATAATTTAACCACAACAAATCTAATAAACACATAAACAAACGGATTTTCATTAATTCAAGAATAAAACTCCGAAGGTGAGTTTCAAACATCCTCGACATTTTAGGTTCTATCATCACCTACTCAATCAAATTCTATACAATGATAAAATTGAATATAAACAGGAAATGAAGGAAATGGAGGGTGGCAACGATGGCAGGAAACTTCCTAATCTGGGAAGTACATCGAGTCAGCTTCTTCTCCTCTTTTCTCTTCCTCCTTCTCTTCCTCAATCTCTCAATGGATTCTGTCTAGGGTTTCTTAAGTTGGCTAATGCAAAAGCTCCCTCTGCCTCTTTTTCTTGTTCCTTTTATATCCTTTTGTCTTTTGAGCAACCCTAGGTTTTTTTAGGGTCCAAAAGGTCCAAAATATCCCTCGAAACTTGACATTTTTTTAGTGTCTGCGCGTTTTCCCGACATAGGCCACGATCATGACCTAGCAGGCCATCGTGGCCCATTTCCTAGGCTTCTATCATGATGGGCCAACTCTAGTGCTTCTGTCAGGATCGTGGCCTGTTATGCCACATTCGTGGGCCGTTGTTTCAATTCAAATGTCTCCGAAACTTCTCCGTTCTTCGAAGTTGAACCTAAAACATTAGAAAACACATCAAGGTACCTCATAAACGTAATATTTAAGTTTAAAGACTTGTACTAACGTATAAAAACTTAAAACATAAATAATTAACAAACTAATACAATTCTAGCCTAAATATATACTAAACAGTTGAATTAACAATTAAACACATATCAAACTATGCCTTAAAACATGATGCAATTTACATTTATCAACATCCCCTCGCTAAAACGTTTGCTTGTCCTCATGCAAACAAAATAACAAACACAAAAAAATCACAAAACAAACAATGCGATAATGAGACAACGATTTCAATTTTATGAAACGAATTTAACTTTAAACATAATCATTCAAGATGTTCCAAATCATTATCATGTAAATTTGCATCTAGGAGCTCTGGACTAAACATACATATTAATAAAAACCCAAATGTCAAGTTATCCACCCTTTTCAATTGTACACACACATTAATAATTCTTTGGCCATTCAAACTCTGTAATTACTCCTAAGTATTTTTTCATGAAACGTCAATCTATATGCAAGTTCAGTAGGTTTTATTAAAAAATATTTTTTTTGTAGACATGGACCTAGTCTTTTACACGAAGGCAAATACTGGTGATGAATGTCGATCTGGTTACTAACTAAGTCATGTTTTTATTAAGCTGCTTGGTTGGAATGTCACTATAGCCTTTTGATGCAAAAGCACACATTTGTGACGTGTGTTGATCCAGTTACTTGCCTACATCACGTTCTCAACTGCTTACTAGCTCTATTCATAACCCAAAGGCCGACAGAATAGTTATTTATTTAAAATTAACAAACACACTTTTTTTAATATTACTTAATGCCTACCTTTTGCTTTAGCTACTCATTTTCGTGAAAAAAATACTAGCAAAGCTACTTTAGATGAAAGACCTAAAATTATGAATGAATATGACAATTTAGAGGGTGACAAACTAACACTAAATCCTAATTAACTTGCATATTTAGCCAAAGAACCTAATTCACTAATTTCACAAGCTAATGGCTCTTCATAACCTAATGGATTATGTTCAAAATTAAATCAATTTCAATCCATCTAAGCCTTTGACACAATTCACAATATGCAACCTAACAACCTATTATACAATATGCAGCATTCAAACTCAAAGCAAAACACATAATGCTCCCCACACTTGAACAACACATTATCCTCAATGTGAGAAGGTGACAACAAACATGCATGGAAAGAAGAAACGTAAAATAAAATAAACAAAAATAAAAATAAATACTAAATTTAAAAGAAAAGGGTTAGAAACAAAGCCTCACAGTGATGAAGGTAGGGATGGTGTCGAAGGTGGTAGTTAGACGCCTTGAGCCTTGAAGTAGTGATGTATATGATGTATATCCTGGTTGTGACGTCATTGTGCTCGGGCCATCTCCTTCATCCTTTTAGAGTTCTTTACAAGTGTATCTGTAATTACCTTGATGTTGTCAGAGATTATATCGAGCACTTTCTTCCAACTAGGCTCTTCTGCATCTTCTTTCTCTGAGGACTCCTCACTAGTCAAGTCCTCTTTTACTTACTAAGGCGGTGTTGTGCCAGAACTCACCTGACTAGCCTTGATTTTCACATAAGTCTTTTAGTTAATGTCCTTAAGTTTTATGTTATGCGACTTAAGGATTTCTACATGTCATTAATTATGGTGATTTAGAAAATCTAGGAGATGGATGGTTAAACCACTACGATCCACACCATAATACTTAGCAATGGTGGAAACCAAGTACCCCATATCTAAATTGTTGCTCGTTTTGCATAGAGTCGCAACAATAGCATTCAGCACATGTGTGGAGATTACATCAAAATTAAATGATATATATGTTTATATATAGATCCAAAATGTTTCACTATACATAAAATGTCTCTAAGCTTTCAAAGCAATTACTATTGCAGCAAATTCTAAATCATGTTGAATTGGGAGAAATGCCATTTTATGGTGCAAGAGGGGATAATGGTAGGGCATAAAATCTCATGCCAAGGATTTAAGGTCAACAGAGGAAGACAGAAGTGATAAGAAACTTCCACCTCTAAGCAATGTGAAATGTGTGCGAGGATCCTTAGGTCATGCAGGATTTTACAGTCGATTCATCAAAGAAATTTTGCAAATTGTAAGACTTTTGACAAACCTTTTATTCAATGATGTGGCCTTCCTGTTTGACAAGAAGTGTACGTCTGCATTCAACAATCTAAAGGAGGCATTAATATCAGCACCAATTTTATCACCACCAGACTGGACACTTTCGTTTGAAGTTATGTGTGATGCAAGCAACCAAGCCATAAGTTGTGTATTGGGCCAAAGGAAAGATAAAAGGTTACATGTGATTTATTATGCTAGGAAGACCCTTACAGGACCTCAGCTAAATTACACAACTATAGAAAAGAAATTACTCGCAGTAGTGTATGTGTGTGATAAGTTTCAACAATACCTTTTGGGGTCAAAGGTAATCATATTCACTGATCATCCATCATTAAAATACCTTATCAACAAAAATGCAAAACTAAGGCTCATTCGATGGGTGTTATTGTTGGCCCTAAATATTTTATTTATTTATTTACCTATTTATTTATTTTTAGAATTGAGTCCATTAATTTAGTGAGCATAAATAGGAATTAGAATTTTGAATAGAAATGTTAAAATTAATGCTAGAAGTATAATATGGTAGTTAATGGAATAAAGGATCCAGTGGACATTTCATTAAATGAGGAAGGGTATAATTGGAAGGACAAGACTAAATGTAGTCTTGTTTAAATGAAGAAGAGAGAAAAAAAAGAAACGTAGGAAAGAAGAGAAAATCGTGGAGAAGAAAGAAAGAAGAGAGAAAGGAGAGAGGGTCTCATCTTTTCTTAGTTTTCAAGAGTGATTTTGAGGTTGTTCAAGAAGAGGAAAAAAAGGAAGGGAAGAGCTTCCATTTGAACCAAAAATCTCTTTATTTGATGAAGATTCAAGGTAAGTTCACTCTTAATCCTTTGGATTTTTGGAAGGGTTTTAGTTGATGAAGTTTAGGAAATGCAAGGGTTTAGGTATTCTAGAATCAATCTAGTGAATATGCTTTGTGGGTTCTAAATTTGTATTCCTATTGAATGTGATTTTGCTAATGCTAAAGGGAATTAAGAAAGGCAAGGGGAGTAAGAGGAGTGGTAATTTTAAGCATGTTTTTAAGCAAGGAATTCAAGTGGGTTACAAGTTTATAGTTGAGTTAATGAGCCATGAATATTTTTTTTAAATCAATAAAGTTAAATTATTTCAATCGCTTTATAAATGTTGCATTTATCGCTCCTTAAATGATTTAAGAAATTGCTACATGTTTGGTACATGAATCTTGTTGATGATTTATGAAATGAGGATGGAAATGGTATTTACAATATATTATGCGTATGGAAATCATGTTTCTGAAATGTGCCTTTTAGGCAATATGTTTACTAGTCATGAAATTCATGTTTGTATGGGTTTGTGGTGGTCCATTCCATTATGTCACACGCATGTTAACCATATTAAAGGCTTCTCCCGCTTGCTGCTAGTGGCATGGAGCTCCTTCACGGACTCCCTTTTGTTTATGAACTATGCAAAACCATTATGTGGGTTTGTGATAGTCCATTCTGTTATTACTGGAGATTCACAAGAACCCCCTCATGTTTATGGACCTACCCGAACCATTCTGATTACTTATATGTTTATGATTTGTTGAAAAGTTTGATGAATACATGACTTATGATGTTTATGAATTGTTTGACAAGTTGAGAATTTGAGAAATACATGTTTTATGGATTCAATGCAAATTTGTTATGGAAATGAATATTTTCAATGGTTTTGCTTGTTTCTCCATTATAAACTTATTACCCACAAGTTTTAAGCTCACCCTCATTCCTCCCCATCTTTAGGTGATGAGCAAGAAATCAAGTAATCGAGAGTCAAGGCATCACTCCAAATCTGCATATTTTTGTATTTTAAGTTAGTTTATGGAAAACATAAGGCTTTAGCCGCATTTCAAGTATTATTCGTTCATGTATATTTTGTATTTTTGGGTTATGAAACCAATGATATATTGTGGCTTGAAATGCCCATTAAAGCTTTGCAAAACTCTTTTCTTTTGATGTTAATGAAATATATTTATATTTTGCTCACAACTTTCCAAGTTTTCGAATTTCATTCTTAAGCATTTCATAGGAAGTTTCTTTGGTATATTTTTGTATTTATCTTTTGGGTTGAGTGATTAAGGGTGGTGCAAATGGTATGTACAACATTTAGTGATTGATGGTTGGGTATGGGTGGCAGATTTTGTAACTTTTCCGTGGCGAAACCAGACTTTCTCTGTGGCACATTTGTCCAGAAGGGTGCGTTTACTTGACCTTGAGACTTCGCATCGGTGAAATCCAATGTTGGTCGCGACAAACTTCTCCCGAAGGGTCCTTGGAAGTATTTCCTTAGTTTTGCCGCAGCGAACCTGCCATTGCTGATGGCAAAATTTCTTTTTCTTCACAAATTGAATGTTTTCAACTTTTCTCTAGCACGATCTTCACCCGACCGCCTCAAGTGGTCGCCTAGGGATAGGTAATGGGACCCGAGCCCAACATAAGCTCACATTTTATGATTCCAAAGTTGGACTCCGAAAATGGGATCCAGCATCTTTTGGTATCAAAGTGACTAGGTTTAGGAGTATCTTTGGCATGAAATGGGTAGTTTTAAAACATGAAATGAACATGCATTGTCTTAAATGAACAATATGCATTGTTTTTGTATTGTTTCACATGATTTGAAATTGTTTTACATGAAGCATGGTTTGAGAAGGGTTTACATGAACATATACTAGTTTAAATTTGACATGAAGCATGAACTAAAGATTTTTAAATGGTTTTAAATTAAAGGATTGATTATGCCGCCTTGAAAGAGAACTCGAGGAGCTAGGACTCGATCTCGCTCTCGCGAAGGAAGTACGGCTGAATCTTATATCCCACAAGATGTGGGGATACACTTTTTTCATGATTCTGAGTTACTTAGTGCACAACATGAAGTGCCACCGCCTCCTCCTCCTATGCCCCAAGTAAGCCCTATGGATCCACATTTCTTTCAAGCCTTTGCTTAGGCTTTCCTGCATGCTATGGGCCAAGTACCACAAGTTCCAGTGCAAGCTCTAGTGGAGAGGAGCAGACAGTACGATAAGCTCCACAAGTATAGGGCTGTAGACGTTAATGGGACTATGAATCCTAAAGAGGTTGAACCATGGTTGAGAAGGACAGAGACAGTCTTGTTTCAAATGAAGTGCTCCGATGAGGAGAAATTGGATTATGCAGTTAGCTTGCTAAAGGGGGACGCACTCCATTGGTGGGAATCAGTGCCCCATAGTTAGGTCATATTGTTGGTATTGTCATGGAGAAACTTTTAGGAAGAAATACTTCTCAAAATTCTATGTCTAACTGAAGGCTAGAGAATTCCTAAATCTCACATAGAGGGACATGAGTGTGAGTGAATATAAGCTAAAGTTCACCTAGCTTTTATGGTATACGACCAATATTGTTGCGAATGAGGAGGATAAGTGCCGTAAGTTTAAGGGAGGACTTCATTTGGGGATCAAGGAGAAGGTGTTGATCCATAACTTTTATGACTACCAACTGTTGGTAGATGCTACACTCCAAGTTGAGAAACTAGAGAACATAGAGTATGAAGTATATAGGAAGAGGAAGAACTGGGAACAGTCTTCTAAGAAGGGAATGAGTGCCCCAATGCCTGAGAGGAGTATGAGGAATTTCCACACATAGAGTGAATGGAGAAGTAGTGGCTCTGCTAAGAACAAGCAAGCAAAGGCAACTTCAGTGCAAGCCTCAACTGTAGGAGGCAATAGAGGGATGGAGAGGAGTAGGTACACAAACCCCCAATGTAAACATTGTGGGAAGTTCCCTAGAGGAGAGTGCTTCAAGTTAGAGTATGTTTTCTATATAGAGAGAAGGGAAACATGGTCAGGGAATGTCAGCAACCACCAAAGCAAGATGGATCGTAGTTGCAAGCCCCAAAGAGAGCTGAAATAGTAGGAACTAGGCCAGCCACTAAGGTGGGAAGTTTTGAAGCGACAAGGAAGGTTATTCCTCCAGAAAGGCCAAGGGGTCAGGCACAGGCAAGGGTATTTGCCATAAGCAGAGATGAAGCTGCAACCACACCTGAAGTTGATACAGGTATAGCTCAGTTATTTAATTCAGAAGTATATTTACTAATTGATTCAGACTCCACGCATTCTTTTGTTTCTGCAAGCATGACATTACATGGTGTTAATTTGGTGCCATTGGATAGTTCATTAATTGTTAGTACTCCTTTATGGAGGAAGGTGATATTAAGTCAATCATATAGAGATTGTGAATTCTTTATTAATGGTGCTAGACTGGTAATGGACTTACTACCTTTAGATTTAAAGGACCTATATATTATACTTGGAATGGATACAATGGAAAAATATCATGCAAAGTTAGATTGTAGCCTCAAAGAGGTAGAATTTGATCTTGGTAAGGGTGAGAAGGTGACTTTTAGAGGAGACAGAAGAACACCATCACAAAGAATTATTTTAGCTTTGCTAGCTGACAGGATTATAAGAAAAGGGTGTGAAGCCTTCTTGGCACACGTTGTGGACACTGATGTGAATGAAGGAAAGTTAAAAGATTTTCCAATTATGAGGGAATTTCTAGACGTATTTCCAAAAGACTTACTTGGTTTGCCACCAGTGAGGGAAATCAAGTTTGCCATCGATCTAATTCTAGGTACCACACCCATTTCCATACCACCGTATAGATTGGCTCTAGCTAAGCTAAAGGAGCTTAAGGAAAAGTTGGAAGAACTATTAGAGAAGGGGTCTATAAGGCCAAGTTTGTCACCATGGGGAGCGTCGGTTCTGTTTGTTAAAAGAAAGGATAGAACATGGCGCATGTGCATTGACTATCGGAGAATCAACAAGGTAACCATTAAGAACAGGTATCCTTTACCACGAATCAATGATCTGTTCGACCAGCTACAGGGAGCAAAGGTCTTCTCCAAAATTGATCTCAGTTTAAGCCATCATCAGCTTAAAATCAGGAAATCTGATGTAAACAAGATACCCTTTAAGACACGTTATAGGCATTATGAGTTCCTAGTCATGCCATTTGGATTGACCAATGCTCCAGCTGTGTTCATGGATCTCATGAATAGGGTCTTCAAGGAGTATCTGGATCAATTTGTCATAGTATTTATAAATGACATTCTTGTGACATCTCGTTCCCATATTAAGGGTTAGAACCCTAAAGTACGGTACATATGAGAGATTAAGAAAAATGCATTTCATGCTCAGGCATAATGTTAGCATACATGCACGTGAATTTGAATTTTTTTCACACATTAAAATGACTGTACGTGCATTCATTGACATTATGGGTATAACTATTTATAAATGTGATTATATTGAGAATTGTGGCTTTTATATGTTGAAAACTAATTTGGAGAGTGTATTTAGTGATTTAGAATTTTTGGTGAATTTTAGAAAAATTTCTAAAAATTTTGGGTATTTTTGGACTAGGAAAAATGCCAACCGGTAGAACAATTGATGAATAGTGGTAAAAATAAATGGCAAATGGCAGTGGAAATTTTGATAAATGACTTTGGGATTTAATGACAAGTATCATTGAAAATTGGGAGACGATTAGGTTAGAAATTGGGTGACAAATGGAATAGAGATTAGATGGTATTACAAGGTGATAATTTAATTCGACACCCACCAAGCAATTGTTACATTACTTTTTAAACTCACCCACATCATTTACATATGAAAGGCCATCTTTCATTTTTTTTCTTTCATTTTCCCTACCACTTGCTTTCTTTTTCTCTTCTTCTCACTCACAATATTCTCCCAACCCAACCATCAATGTTGAACTTTGCTAACACCCTTCATCTAGCCACTCCAAATAATTACTTGTCATCACTTTGGTGATGAAAACCTAACCTATTCCACCTTAAAAGTTAATTTTCGTGTATGTTGAAGGATCTAGGGTTCTTGGAGACTCTTGAAGAAGCCATGGATAAACAAGTAAGTATGAGCATCATTCTTCTTGATTTGATGAATGAAGCATGCTTTGGTGATAGTTAAAAGCAAAATAAAAGTGAAAATGAAGCTGAATATGTGTAGTAAGTTGATGATGAATGTGTATATATGTGTATGTTCTATTATTAGTGTTCATAATCAATCATAGACTATAATTTTTTATGGATGATATTGAGTTGAAATAGAATTAGAATGATGGGAAAATGAGGAGAAATTGAATTAGAAATGATAGATGAGATTAAGGTAGTGAATGTAGTAAGTAACGAGTTAGAATATGAAAAATTGGAAGATGAGTCCTGATTGTGCTTCTGTGAAAGTTCGCCACGGCCAACTCCTTGTTTTGCTGTGGCCAACTTGCAGGATTTCCGTCGGAGAAGCCAACTCCTAGCTTCGCCGCGAACAACTTGAACATGCTTTGGTATTTTAGCCATAACTTGTTCTATAGTTATCCAAATGAAATGATTTTTGATTTGGAGTCAACTAGAGACATAGAAATACAAATTTTATGAAGAAATATAATTTTAATTCAGTCTCTAAGAACTTCCATTTCTAGATGGAAGTTGAGTACAGGGCATTGTTCCAGTATAAGAATAGTCTGAAAATGTTTGGGGTATAGTTTTCAGATTACGAAACCTAATTGAATAATCTTGGTGTCATTAGAAACTTAAGATATAGGAAAACAATTTTATAGAAGCAAGTATTGCCAAATTACTTCATTTGCATTGTCTAAATGATAAAGAACAGTAGACCCGAAAGTCAATTTTTGGAAAAATCTGAAATGATTCATTGGGTTATGAAATTAGATTCAAAGTGTTTGATTGAGTTATAAACCTAAGTACAAATTATACTTAGGATAGTTTTGATATATGATTGATTTTATGACGAGAATAATGGAAAATACCTGGGATTATCATTGAGCATGCATTGTACACATTCCATATACACGTTTGTGCCCACAGGAATACTTAAAATTGTGCAACTATTAATGTGTGTGGAAAGTGTGTATTGTATAATTTGGATGTGCAGGATAAATGCCTGCATTCAGAGGTTTCCAAATCATAGAAGCTAATGCTAATCTGGAGCGTACTGTGAGTCGACTTAGATGGTCTTACTTACTGATTGCTTTGTTCATATTGATAAGTGCATATTTGTCTAATATTTATATTTTAATTATTCCTTTTTATTCCTCTTATTGATTTAATTATTGGGACTTAATTTGATTTAATATTTCCTTGTAGGGA
>JANITX010000010.1:12478628-12491528 GCA_027564395.1 Erythroxylum ulei | reverse complement strand
TTTACTTTTTTTCTTTCTGAAACGCGTATGTGTTTTTTTAATTTTTTCAAAAGTAAAACCTACCTTCTCTCTAGAAATCTAAAAGAAGTATAGAAATTTATATTATTTGGTATATTTTTCTATTTTTAATATTACTAATATTATATATAATTATCGTATAATTATGACGACATACTGATTCGACCGACGATTGAACCAGTCGAACTGATGACTAGTAAAACTTCTGTTTCATGTCAAGTTTAGGCTTCAAAACCTTAGCTGTGGGTGACGTCTAAGAGACTAAAGAGGTTGGGTTCTCGGGTAACCCAAGAAAGGGGAAAGTTCGCTCCTACATTTACTTTTAAAAGGCTACTCTGCTTTTTGCTTTCTTACCATAGGCATGGCCATTGCTTTTGGAGCAACAATTCCATTACTTTTACGGAATATACAGAAAAAGAAAAAAAAAAGTAATTCAAACGATAAAGGAAAATTCTATTAATAATCCTGTTTCAGAGTAACTTTAGAACAGGATAAACAGCAACCATATCACCATTCACAACGTCCAAGAAAGAAAAAGTAAGAAAACAGCAACTTTATTTTGGTTCATGCCCACCACAATAAGAACGAACAAATAACATTGCAACCTAGAAAAGAAATTCTCCAAGACCAGAAAAAATCTTAGAGACCAATTAAACTACCGATAATAACGGACAGACCAAAACAAAAGCCTACTTTGACTTCTTGTATCCTGTAACCAGCGCCAGTACTATTAGCTCCAGTGGAGCCATTACCAGCTGTGGTCGGCGAGGAAGCCACCAACTCCAGTGTCGATTTAGCTTGAAGATTGGCCGGATTAAAATCGTGCTTGTTGGGCTTCCCATCGGTTGTCGAAGGACCTACCTGCCAAATCTGATTCAGCTTCTCCAATCCATTAGGAACCTTGACGGAAGCGAAGATCTTGTAGTTTGTGCCGTTTGATTCAGCGCTCAGGTCCCAGACGTCGAACGACAACTTGGACTCGTTGATGATTTTGTAGGAAATAAGATTGTAGGTTTTAACCACCACCTTGCCGTCGGATTTTAAGGCTATCAAGGCCTGGGCTCCACGCATTCCGGTATCGTTGAGATTGATGCCCCAACCGATCCAGCCGTCGGATTTGGCCGGAGGGGCTATGAATGCGATGGAAAGAGAGGAGTTGGAGGAGTTGTAGGTGTAGTGTAGGTAGGAATTAAGTGATGGTAAGTCACTGCAGTTGGCGTAGAGCTTGTTGTTGTCGAACGTCTGCGAGGTACATGTTAGTGCCTGAACTTGTGAGATTATTAGAACCCAGAAGGCAAGAACTAGAAATGGAGCCGAGAAGTAAAGAGAAGCCATTGTGGTGAGGTGGACAGAGGAGTTAGGGTCAGATGAAAGGAGAGTGCTTTTGCAAATGAAAGTTGACTTGGAACGACGCATATAAAGGAAAATGTGTGTGTGTTTAAAATATTGAAAGAGATGAAAGGCCACCAGATCTAACTATTCAATTTGCTTTTTATGTTTGTTTTATTCGTTCGAAACTTATTATTCTTTAATATGTATTAAACCTCTAAATAAATGAAAGGTTTCTAGGACTGCTGCGTATGCGTATCTCATTCTCATGCAGTTGTACGGTTATCTTACATAATTGTTATTTGTTAGAACAAAATATCTTATCTACCAAAAACTCGAGTTTAAAAGTCGGACAGAACCAAATTGCTTAAGTCCATTATGCATCTGCTTGTGTGGGGTCTTCCGTATTTTGGTGGATTAACCATGAGCGACTCCGGTTTTTTTTAAGAATCGAACTCACAACGTAGGGCTAAGCCTTAGGTTCTTTTTTTATTTTTTAAAGCAAGTTTAATAATCCTGACAAAAAATGATAAGTTAAACTGAGTATTGTTTCTTAAAATTATAGTGTACATGGTTTGGATCTGGCACTTGGGGTAGGTTTTTGTAGTTGACTTTAAAGAGGCTGAGTCTAGTGGAGTGAGGAGTGATGCGTGGGAAGCCTGTAGGCCAGTCAAGTGAGGGATATGAGTTGGACGCTTAGTCACTAATAATGTTTTCTTTTTTAGATTTGGAGAATCCTGACAAGGGTTGGGCCGCTAAACGCGCAGTAAAAATATGAGCGGTGGTGGAATTTGAGTGAAACCACGCCAATAGGACGTAGATATTTGGCCGGTTGACCACGACTTGAGGTGCTTTTGCTTCTTCTTCTTCTTCTTCTTCTTCTATATACAACAATGCGATATAAATATAGAATATATAATTATGGCGAGAGCCGAGAAGGAGCATCTTGGGTTGGTGGATAATGCACGTAGCGTTAGTGTTGAACTAACCCACTTGCATAAACTTCTAGAAGTTGAATTGTTTACTGAGGGTAAGGTAAAAAGGAAGAATAGTGAGAGCTTCGGGCAGACAAGAATGCAGGATTTCATACAGGTGAACATGCTGAACTTCCCGTCAACTAAGCAGCGGAAACAGGACACTAATAAAGGCTTGCTTATGTAAGCACAGAAAGTAAGTCACGGATACATCCGACGAGGAAGAGACGATACAACTGGAAAAAAGACGGCAAAACTTTGTGACTATTCTCTTAATGTATCAGTAAAATAAGAAGGAAACTCAAATCCCCTTTGAAATGATATAATCGTGTTAAGAAAGGTTGGTAATGGTATGGATCCCATTATGCTTTGTTTTTATTATCTGTTTTAATAATGACCTCATGCGCTAATTAAGATGCATCATTACATTAAGATTCATTGTCAGATAATTTTAAAATAAGAATGGAACTCTTTAATGCTAAAGACTTTATATTTTTAAAATTATTTCCTTTGTTGTTATTTTGAATCAATCAAGTACGTACATTGTCATAATCTGTTCAAAATAGGTAGTACCGTAAAGAATTAAATTTTGTATTTGAACCTCTAAAATGAAAGATTGTTGGAAGTCAAACAAATATAACTCTCTATAGTCAACAACAAAACACTTTTCAAGTTTAAATAGTAAATTAGAACGAGAATAAAAATTCAATAAAGAAACAAATAACAAGATTTACATGAAAAAACTCTCCAAAGTGGAGGAAAAAATTATGGGTTAAACAAGTAAATCAACTAAACTCAAATAAGAATTTATAAAGTTTACTATCTCACCCTACAATTACAAGTTATTTCACAAAATTTCAGGATGGAAATCAAAATTGATATATGAATCAAGAAACTCTCAAACAAATCCTAAAAATAATAAAAAAGGGATGAAAATATTATACTATTTGCTTTCTATGTGTTTTTCTCACTTTTTTGGTAGTTTGGCTGCTCTCTCATGCAAAACCTCCATATCTTTTTTTTATATTACGAAATAGGTTTTTCTACACTGTACATGGCCATATACACGGCCATGTCTCTTTAACACTGCCTCATTTGCATATATACACAGTCATAAAGAGTTACACGATCGCCACACATGAGCGTGTAAGTCATGAACACGGGTGTATACACGACTGTGTATGTCTTCGCCCTTCACTTCCTTCTTCACATGGTTTTAGAGACTTACGCAGTTAAGACACACTATTGTCTAAGTAGAGAACACAGGCGTGTGGCATTCTACACAGGAGTGTCTGTCTAGAAAAAGATTGATTCACCCCATCATCCATCTTGTCTTTACTTGTTCGTCATCCCCACGAACTATGAAAGTTTCAAAAAGGAGCAAAAGTCTCAAAAATAGGACTGGACACATATAACAATCTCCCCCTCTGGCCTAAATATGGGGAAGACACATTAAACTTTAACAACTACTTGGGATACATCCCAATAAGTTTACTAAAAAGCTCATACTAGTTTCTAGGAATTGCTTTAGTTAACATATCAGCATCATTCATGTCTATATGAACCTTATTCAACATCAATTATTGTTCTTCAATCACCACTCTCAACCAATGATATCTGACATCTATGTGCTTAATCATACATAGTATTTTTGAATCAAGTCAATAGCACTTTAACTATCACAAAATTCTACATAGTCTTCTTAGTCACATCCAACTTTTGAGGGAACCTTTTTAGCTAGTGTATCTCCTTACAAGCTTCCATTATAGCTACATGCTCTGCTTCAATTGTGGATAAAGCTACACACATTTTTAACTTGAATTGCTATGAAAAAACTCCCTCTGCAAACTTGAACAGAAGACCTGAGTAGATTTTCTTCCATCAAGATTAGAGATGGCAATAGGGCCCAACCCCGAGGCCCAACATGTAATAACAAAATGACGTCATTTTAAATTTTAATTTTAAAAATAATTTGGCTCAAAATGGGCTATCTTCAGCCTGGTCTAACTCAATCTTGGGCCTACTATTCTAAACTTGGTTAGGCCTTGGGCCAGTCCTCGACCCCTACAGCAGGGCGACCTATTGCTACCTCTAGTAAAGATCTTCAGCCATATCTTCATCTATACAACCTTCTAGAGTTGGTTCACCATTACTAAGCACACAAACTGCACTTTGAAACACCGCTCAAGTATCTCAAAATCCATTTTATTTCTTCCCAGTGAACCTTTCCTGGATTTGACAAGAATCTACTCACTAACCTAACAACCTATACAATATTTGGCCTTGTACACACCATTGCATACATCAAAGACCCTACTGCTAATGAGTATAAAATATAAGACATATCATCTTTCTCCTTTTCTGTTAAGGCATATGCATATCTACTTAGCTTGAAGTGAGGCACCTATAGCATGCTAACTAGGTTGGTATGCTTTATATTAAACCTTCTAACACTTGCTCCAAATTCCTTTCCTGTGGCAATAACAGTTTCCTATTCTTCCTATCCCGAGTTATATCCATGTCTAAAATCTACTTTACAGGTCCTAGATCTTTCATATCAAAAGATTTAGACAAATTCTCCTTCAATTTTTGGATTCTTCCAACATCTTGACCCACAATTAGCATATCATCAACATGTATACGAAGCATGATGAAGTTCTCACTTGTGAATTCCTTAAAGTACACACAAATATCGACATAAGTTTGTTTTTAACCATGATCCATCATAAAAGAATCGAACTTTCGATGCCACTACCTTGGAGACTGTTTTAACCCATATAGGCTTTTCTTCAACTTGCATACCAGATTCTCCTTACCTTTAGCTTTGAAACTTTTAGCTGCTCCATGTATATTTTCTCTTCCAAATCTCCATACAAGAAGGCTGTTTTAACATCCAACTGCCTAAGTTTAAGGTCCATACAAGAAGTCAAATCTAATATTGTTTGAATTGAGGTCATCTTAAACACTAGTGAGAAGATTTCATCAAAATCAATGCCTTTCTTTTAACTAAACCCTTTTACCACTAGTCTTGCCTTACGCTTCACCAGCTTGTCACCATCTTTCTTTATCTTGAATACCCATTTGTTCTTCAAGGCCTTGTTACCTTTTGGAAGCTTTACAATCTCATATATATCATTCTTCTTTAAAGAGTTCATCTCTTCCTTCATAGCTATAAGCCAGAGGTATTTGTTTACTAGGTTGTACTTAATCACCATTAATGTGTGTTTGGTCACACACTTCTTCTCTTTCACCTACAGACTACTCAGTAGAGGTAAAGACTGAAGAAGAAATAATGACATCATAGGATGAACTACTGTGTGTAACTTTATCTTCACTCAGAAGATTAGTACCTCTGTTGTGCTCTTGGAGTACCACATTCCGACTCTTATCAACTTTTTACTTCTTTCAGTTATAGAGTTTAAAGCCAAACTGATCACCATTATAGCCAACAAAGATGCATGGTATCACCTTTAAGTCAAGCTTCTATCTTTGATCCTTTGGTGCATGTTTAAATATCTTATAGTCAAATACTCTCA
This sequence comes from Erythroxylum ulei, assembly GCA_027564395.1. Classification (NCBI taxonomy): domain Eukaryota; kingdom Viridiplantae; phylum Streptophyta; class Magnoliopsida; order Malpighiales; family Erythroxylaceae; genus Erythroxylum; species Erythroxylum ulei. The sequence goes on along the minus strand of JANITX010000010.1, from coordinate 12,485,671 downwards.
AATGGTGATATGTGGGACCTCTACCTGTCCACGCTCTCTCAGGAATCTCAAAATCTATAGAACTAAGGGAGCTTAGTTGATCAAATAGACTATAGTTCGGACTACTTTACCCTAAAATGTCTTCTGCAACTTGAACATTCTGAGCATGCAATAAACCTTCTTTAAATTTGTTTTATTCATCTTCTCAGTAACACCATTATATTGTGGAGTACTAGGTTTAGTCTTCTCATGTCTAATGTCACGTGATGTACATTATTCTTCAAATATCTTGAAATTATACTCTTCTTTATTATCTGTTCGCAGGCATTTCAACTTCCTCTCTACTTCACTTTCTACCATGACATGAAACTTTTGGAAAGTTTTAAATACTTGACTCTTTATTTTCAACATGTACACCCAAGTCTTCCTTAAAGTAACATCAATGAATGTAAGAAATTATTTGTTACTTCCTACTAACCCCTCCTTAATTGGGCCACAGACATCTGAATGCATTAGCTTCAATCTCTCTGTCTTCTTTATAGATATTCTCTTGAAAGAGACTCTATGCTATTTTTTAGCCAAAAAATGATCACAAGGATTAAGAGGCGTTGTATTCTTAATTGGGATAAGAGATTGATTAGCCATCAACTTTAATCCCTTCTCACTCATATGCCCCAATCATCGATATCAAAAATTTGAAAAAGTTTCCTATTCAACTATGTATACTTTTCCCCTACCATACACCTTTAAGTGTGTTTTGTATAGTGTGTAACGTAACTCTCCTTGAGCAATAGTTATTATTCCCTTGAACAGTTTCCACTTCCTATCTCTAAAAGTGTGCTAAAATCTTCACACATCTTTCAAGGTCAGTAAACATCCAAAATTTTTCTAAACTCAGATATCACCCATTTCGACAATCTTGGCATAACTTTGATTACCTATCTTCACGCTCCCAAAGTCTCCGCTCTTATAGTTTGAGAAGTACTCCACTTTTGGAACATAATGATATGAAGCTCTCGTGCCAATTAGCCACTCGGAACCTGAATTACTAACATGGAGAAATTCACTTATCACACAAACTAAGGACACTTCATCATTTGTACTTAAAGTCATTGTGGCTGTATTATTATCATCTCCATCATTATGATGATCTTTCTTTTTTTATCCCTCTTCCATTTGTAGCAAAACCTTTTAATGTGTCTTGACTTTTCGCAATAGTGGTATGTCCTTACGTCTTTGTTACCTATGGACTTTGATTGGTTATTAAACTTGTCATGGCCTTTGGGACCTTTCTCTTGCTCTTTCCCCTGTTTTTTGCCATGAAAGCTTGCACATTCTCAACTCCCATCTCTTTTCTTTTGATTTCTTTATTGAACGTACTCTTTTTTATTAAATTCAAAGAAAGCACACCTTTAGGAGTTGAATTACTTATCGTCACCACCAGTGTCTCCCACCTATCTGGTAGTAAACCCAATAGGATTAAGACTTGAAGCTTGTCATAAAAAATGATCTTCATAGTTTTAAGCTCATTGATGATATCTTGGAAATTACTCAAATGCTCTGACATAAATTCCCTAGTTTTCAACTTCAAGTTTATAAGCCTTCTAATCATAGAGGCTTTCTTATGGGCAATCTTCCTTTCATAAAGTCCTTATAACTTTTTCCACATCTTAAAATAATCAGTTTCTTACGACACATGGTTGAATATACTGATATCAATTAATTGTTGAATTATACTAAGAGTTTTTCACTTCATCTTCTCTCATTCTCTATCTGACATTTTCTTAAGTTTTGAAGCACTTTTGCCTATATCAATAAAATCGAAGAGATACTTGCAATATAGAAGGTTCTCCATCATAGCCTTTCAAATATAATAGTTTGTTGATGCTAACTTGATCATAAAAGTTGTTTCCACCTTCTATCACGATGGCTCTGACATCACTTGTTAGGAATCAAAAAATACAACTCTCCAAAATCAACCTAAGAGCAATATCAAAACACTCTTCAAGTTTAACCATCAAATTATAACGAGAATAAGAAACTTAGTAAAGAAGCAAATACTAAGATTTATGTAGAATAACCTCTAGTGTAGAAGAAAAGGCTACGGGCCAAACTGATAAATTCACTAAACTCAAATAAGGATTTACAAAGTTTAATATCTCACCCCACAATTATAAGTCGTCTCATAAGTTTTTGGATTGAAATTAAAGTTGATACGTGAATCAACAAACCCTTAAACAAATCCCAAAAATAATAAAAAAGGGATGAGAATATTATACTACATGTTCTCTCTGTGTTTTTCCTCACTTTTTGTTGTTTTGGTCTCTTTTTCATGCAAAACTTACGTATTTTTTCTTTTATATCACGAAATAGGTTTTTTTTTGCACTTTACACAATCACATTTACGGTCATGTAAGTGATCATGTCTCTTCAGCACCACCTCACTAGCAAATATATATGATCACATAGAGTTACACGACTATCACACACGATCGTGTAAGTTATAACACGATTGTGTATATCTTTGCCCTTTACACCATTCTTAACATAGTTATGGAGACTTACAAAATTGATACACACCTCTGTGTAACTTGAGAACATGGGCTAGTGACACTCTACATAGGCATATCTATCTAGAAATGGTTTGATTCACCTATGGTTCATCTTATATTCACTTCTTCGTCATCTTCGTGAGCTATAGAAGTGTCATAAAAAAATCAGAAGTCTTGAAAATAGGTTGAACACAAACAACAAAGATATCATAATAATTGAAGAATTTTACACAACAAAGAAGGATACAAACTTATTATTAATATGTATATATCATTTCGTGATAGGTTACAACTGCATTGACTTGTCTTTTTTTTAAATAATAGGTGAAAAGCTTCCCAATTTTATACATTGCAGAATATCGTGGGCGTGCTAGGTGCTCTATTGGTTGCATTAACAATGCCGTTTGATGATTTTAATAAAAAGTCAAAACGTAGCTCCACCGAGTGGAAAATTTGGTCTGCTCTGCACTGGGTTATTAGGTGTGGTAAGTCCTACAATGACTAGGCAAGAAAAGCATAGCTATGATGTCCCTTCCCAACTTTTAACATCTAACAATTCGTGCTAATGCATGCTAGCTAACTTAATGAACAAATATAGGCCAGGCCAGGCAGGAAAAAAAATTTACCATCTCGAGACGACACCATTTTGATGTGTTGACTGGTGACCTCGGTGGAGGATAGAATCATTAAATCAATGTAATCACGCTGCTGTCGTGTCGTGGCATCCTTCGTTTCAGCTACTGAACAAATGGGTCCTATGCTTAGCCCACTAATGAAGCATGTCAATCAATTTAAGTGTCCTTTCTTCAACCATTGAAATTTGAAAGTGCCCTTTCTTCTTTCTCACTAAATTTAAATTCTCTTTATTTCAATTGCAAGTTTAAACCAGGTGATCCGCTAGACTTCAACAGCTCCAAGTTCCTCTTAGTTACATTTTTATTAAATTTTTTCTTTGACACATCTTATTCTTAGCCTAGTTCAAAAGGTTGATGATGTTAAACACACAAAGAACAGTATAAAATGCTGGAAAATTAGAATGGATCCAACCCCATGTACAGTAGAATTATTACGAAATGTTTTTGTATTTGATTTTTCAAGGTCAAGATTACTTAAAATTTTATAAAATAATTAACACATAAATTATAATAAAGTAAGAATCATAATTAGTACCTTATTTCGAAACTTTGAACATATTTTTGTTGTCTCTCTTGAACTGTTTTTGAAATCGACTCATCTCAATCATCATAGCTACATAAGTGTCCAACCTCTAACAGTATCTCTAAAACAAGTTAAGAGAATTCTATAACTATGACAGAGATAGTTAGGCAAGGAGTTAGTTAGGCAAGGAGTGCTAGCTTTTTCAGAACTTAAGTTTATTTATAATAGATCATGGACATTTTAATAATTTAATTTAAATTTAATTTAAATTTTAACTTTAATTTCAATTTCAATTTCAATTTAATTAGAATTGTTTATAATTTTGATTAACTATCAACTATGCTCTAATAAGATCCAATATCTCCTATTGATCCTTATTTATTAAATATTTCATATTTAATCATAAAATTTCTCAAGCTTTACAATTAAATCCAACTTGATTAAAATATCTTTTCTCTTTAACTTAATCTTTTTGTGTAACATATTAGGTTCTTAAATATGTTGGCAACTGATACAAAATATAATTTATAATTAGAAAAATTAAACTCCTTTAATTTATATTTAATTCTATAATCAAATAATTTATATCCATCAAAATTGGCATTTAGTAACACATTATATCCATCAAAATAATTAGGAATGTAAAAGTGATTTTAACTAAACTTTTTGTTCATGATTTTTTTTTGTATAACTTAGTCTTTTCATCATACAATGTTTCGATTGAACATAAAGTGTGAAATTAATGTCAATTATATTTTGAGTCAAATCGTATTAATACTCCACCATTAGCTATTAATTCAATTAATGACATTTATAAACTATTTACATAACATCATTCTACCTTGACCAAGGTTTTTCTGGATCAATACTTGTTAAGAACAATGAAACATTCTCACTAATTACTTTATAGATGAAAAACTTCCAATCTATCTTTATAGATGTAATTCCCAAAATTAAGTTATTACCTTTTCATATCCAACAACAGTTGTTCTTGGATAATTATATTTTTAATAATTGAAAATTAGAATTTTTGTCTTCTATGAGCAATATGTTTCTATATACTCTCACTGAGGAGGATAACTATACTCATACTAATCTTCTTGTAGGCATTTAAAATTCACAATTATCTCCAAAATAAATTATCTAAATTCATCATAAAAGTGAATATTTCAATGTCTCGTAGCCTTTTAACTATACATCAAATGTATTAATAAAGGTATTAGTTCTAATTGGATGTATTATCATAAGATTTAAACCTTTCAAATTTTATTTTACTCGCATTACTTTTCTTGAGAACTATTCTCTTATAGGTATACTTTCAAACAAATAATTCGTTCAATAGGTCTGTAAGATTATATCCAACCTTTTGGATATTTCATAAATTTTTACTATCTAATTTAGTTCTAAACTTAGTTAATATGTGTTTCAACTAAACATCACATCCTTAAATCGTTAACTTTGACTCTTTTAAAGTCTTAGCGTTCCATATTTAATATGAAATCTTGCTAATTAATCTAATTGGAACTATTGAAGACATGTTATTGTACTAGGACGTCACTACAAAAGAAGTAAATATTGCATTATACAATATCTCATACTGTATGCTTCTCCTTACATAAAACCATACTCTTATGAATTTAATTGTGGAGATATTCATTAAAAAATTTCATTCCTTATAGAAAATCAAAAAATAAAACTCATAAAATCGATCTCATTGAAGTGTTTTAGTATTCTTAATTTCTATTTAGATTTTAAAAAATTTGAACTGTTCAAAATTTTAAATCATTATTTCATTTAATACATATTACTATATCACATAAAGTTATTAGTAATCTAATGAAAGATTATAATCATCCTTTTATGAATTGTTATTCCATCTAATACATCATATGTATAAATTTAACAATTCAATACCATCATCATCCTTTCACTAAAGGTTGATTTGGTTATTCTTCAACTTAACAAATTTTACAAGTTTCATACGATTCATAATCAAAAGGATACATCTATCCTTGTATGTAACTTTATGATTTTCATCATACTGATTTAACTAATATGGAATAAAAGGATAGTCTCGGTTATCCAAATATGTTCTTGTCACTTTATGTCAAGTATAAGTCTCCTTTGATCCAATATATATAAACTGTTTGTATAAACTTGAATCAACTACTTTTACTCAATAATCTATTTTTTATCATGTCTTAAACATTATAGTAATATTGAATCTAAATTTAGTATCAAATACTCATAAACAAATAAGAAATATGTATGTATCTCCATAATATTTCTCATAGGCAAGAAAAGTTATAGCAACCATTTCTTATAATGATAACTATTATCACTCTATAGCAAAGTCTTTAATTGATGTCCAAGTTTATACTTTTAGTAGGCTAATTTGAGTTAAACAATTTCACCAGGGTATTATACCTTTCAGCTTTACTTCATGCAACTTCTTACATCCAGCTATCATAGTATTGACATACATCTTAGATATTGTCATCAAAGTTTATGTGACATTATTCAACTTAAAATATCAATACATTTTGTCATACAAATGATTTTGACACATCTCTAAAACTTTAATACCAAATCTTTAACCGGGATTAATAACAAAATTGCATAATGGATGTACAATGTGTCCTATTAAAATTTGACAACTCTTTTTAAATATATCCTTTGTCTAAGAAATTTGATTCACTAACTTAGTATCAACTATACTAAACAAGGTAAATTTCACTAAAAACGTTAAAAAAAACAAGTAACTGATTATATATCATGACTACCGAATGAGATTAGGACTTTTATCATATATTTGGTTACTCTCAATATTTTTTCGAAAGAATAACCATCACTACTTCTAGTGGGCCAGCATCCCATTCAAATTTAGTTGATCTTGAGTTTACTTAACAAACCAACTAAACTTAAATTAGGTTGAGAGTATCTTTATCAATTACATCTCATATGACTCCTAGATTTGTTAGGTGACAACTTTTACTACAACATATCTTATATTTTACTCCTAACCTTGGCTTTAAATTCATATAATCATGAGTTTGTTTATTCAAACCGCACAAATTTAGTTAAGTAGGACCTGCTATTATAAGACTACATGTTCATGTTAAACAACTTTAAGTTTTCTCAACAAGTGTAATAACAAACATAACTCTAGTTTAGTCTTATAATAATAATAGAAGGTGACAATCACATTCTCAACATGTATTTAATATTTTAATAAGGAATTTAATTTTGTTCATCTTATCAAAAACAAAATTACATAAAATAATATCACATATATAAAACATGCAATTTAGCATGCATCCCATCTTTAAGCCTAGTGTGGATGATTTCTGAGCT
>JANITX010000010.1:12420179-12432701 GCA_027564395.1 Erythroxylum ulei | reverse complement strand
GTAGGCAAGGTGTGCCGAACTGCGTTACCAAATTTTTTGGTGTTGATTTATTTTTGGTTCTTTTAATTTTTCTGATTTTTTGTTTGCCAGAAACGAATCTGAAAGTTCCCGAAATTAACCCCCTTCGGTTTTTCAGACACCAACAATAGATTGACAAATATGATATGTGCAATTCTTTATGTGATTAATGACCTAACTTCAAAGTTTAAATAGTGGATTAGATGCTGTGTGGAATGAATGATTCATACATGTACATGGAAAATTAAGACTCGGTAGAAACGCCAAACTCGTGAAGATATTGTGAGGCTTTGTCCTTTTATTTTAATTTCAAATGACAAGAGACCAACGACTAAAAACCATAAGAAAAGGTCAACATAATTGATGTGTCCTTCAAACTTTAGAATTTCACTTCCATTTATTTTGTTATTGATTTTTAGCTTCTTTCTCGCATTGTATCAAAGAACCGATTAATGGTCCAAGTCAACAAAAAAAATTATTTAAAATTTATGTTAATACGATTTTTATGAAATTAGGTATGTCAAATATGAGAATCATATTGAAATAAAAAAACCTATTTATTTCTATTAGTACTATTTCTTCCATAAAAATAACCACAATTAATATAAAAAGATTGTTAATCATCATACAAACATAAACCTAAGAATAATACAAATTACTTAAAATGTTACAATTTTATCAAATAATAAAGAATAATTATATCAATAAATTAAATACAAAGAACATTAAAGTTTCATGACTCTATAAATACTACAACAAGAGTTTGTGTCGAGAAACACAATCAACTAGAAGCAAAACCTGAACAAAAAATATTTATAGTTAAAAGTTTTATATATTATATATATAGAATTTAACATATTTATCAAATATAAGTGAAATTAAAAGAAGATGAGAAATGAAAACTTAGAACTTCATTCAATCGAATATTCGCTCAAATCGTATTAACCTTAATTTTTATTTAGTACAAATCCCTCTTCGTTGAAAAGAGTCTCATCATCATCATCATTTAAATTCATTGCACCAAATGATATGTCAATATTTTTCTACCCAAGATTATCTTCTAAGTTATTTTCATCTATCAAACTTAATTCTTCAAAAATCCAATTCGTTAAAAGATCGATTTAGAACTACTTGTTCTATTAATAGTCCAAGTAAACAAATAAAATTAAGTTATTAAGAAATTACAAGAAATTATATTTAACTTAACAATGATAAATGACAATAACATACCTTTCTTGAAGCACAAGATTTGCAACATAAAGAGCCTAATAAAAAGAATTATGCCTACTTTTGCAATCTTATGGTAATTGCTTTATAAACAAAATCATTATCATTAATGAATTGAACAGTCTTTATCAAATATCTAAAAATAGAGTATCAATATCTCTAACAAGGCTAAAAGCATCAATAGACTTTAAGAACAATGTCTCTTCTGTAGAATAAACCAAAAAATTGATAATAGGCTCCTATCTTTTATTTTTCTAACCATCACACATAATTAAACATCCAAAGTAAGCTGAGTCATTCTTCTTTCATCCAAATAATTAATTATTTTATAAATACAACTGCTCAGAATTTTATCTCTGTAGTCATCAATTGAAGAAGCTTTGTATATTGGACCATAAGAGACAACAACATCTATCATAAGCTAATAATAATACGATTGAGCATGATTAAATTTTATACCTTAATCATACCTCTATCTAGCCATTACCATGGCTACTGATACAAAGGTCACATTGGAGACTCGAACTTTCACCCGAAGTTTCTTGCTCACACCCTTTGCACGACAATCTCACTTAGATCCGTTAAAGTAAGACTCAGCCTTTCCCAACCCTCAAAGTGTTTACCTCGCACACATTCGAAGAAACAATGCGGAAGTAACAAAAATATAGGCAAAAAGGAAAAACACAGAGATACGGTCAAAAGACTAACTTTATATACTTTCCCTCAAAAGAATACAAAGAATGCTCTCTCTGAAAACTCACTCCCTTTGAATGAATTAATCCCTGAATGCGAAGAGCAAAACTCGAATGAGCTATTATATAGGCATCTTAGCTTAGAATCACAGATTCCCACTAAATCTGAACCACTTAAGATCACGTCTATCCCTATCAGATAAGATCTCATGAACCAATTGGATGACTTCCCCATCCAAATAGGACTCTAATAGGATAATATAAAGATAGAGTTTACATTTATCTAGAACACTAACATCCTTATCTGCGAAGATCTCCACTATCTTCAAATGTTGAGTTTTATTGTAACTCTAACTCCCAGTCATCGCCACATCATCCAAGATCTCCTCGTGATCTCTATTCGCTGATGATGCAGTGTGATCTTGCCGAATCCCACTAGCACACTGACCTGATCCAATACTTCCCACAATAAGTCCGTTAGTTATAGTCTATCCATCCGAGCATGGCTAGGTCCTTTGTCTGTCAAGTCCTAGCTTGGGTCGAGTCAATCTCCACAAGGTCTAAGACTTTACCAAAATTCGTACCAAGTCTAATCCCACTCACCCATGTTTGCCTTAGTGTTTCCATCACAGCCTATCCGCACATAGGTCCATCAATGCACGTTCATGGATAAGTCCATCTTCCATGATCTAGCTCACTCATGGTGTAGTCTCGTCACTCTATGACTAAGTACAAGTCACAAATTGAGTTAGCATAAAACCTCACACGGTTCACGTACCTTCGATCTGCCTCGCCGAAGTGAAGTGCTTAAGGGTATGCCTTCGCACATCCTCGTGGGGTCTTACATGCCTTTACGCCTTATCACGCACCCACGGGTCTCGCATGACTTAGTTTGCCAACTCTGCGTGGCCTCGCATCTGAATCTTACGTCTTGTCGAAGATTTCATCCAATGTGCGCCTACGCGTATCGAATCTCGCTTACTCTTAAGATCTTTGCCAATACTTCCCGCATCCCTCGCCTACTTCGCAAGTTCCTCGGGTTTTGCTTGCCAACTCGCAAGACTTACCTTATTCCCTCGTCATCACGCCTTCCTCGTGCCAACTTACGTGCCAAGCATTGACCAAGGCTCGCTAGCACTTGCACGATCCTGCAGTCATGGACTTAGGGGTCTAACAAACCACCCCCACTAGAAGAATTCGACACCCTCGTCAAAATAATCTGTGGGCACTCCTCCATGAGCGGTTCCCTCGAAGACTCCTTAGTCAACTTTTGTAGACGGTAGTATGTCTTCATGTCAATTGGTACTTCACCCCGTACCATTTTCCCAATTCATTGGGGTTGTCTTTGCTTCCAATTGTACTTGCCTCCTTAAGGCTCATTGCGCCCGCCAAAGACATGTTGAGAAGAGCTCCCTCCGTTGAGCTTTCCCTATCACCTTGATCCCTCGCGATCTTGGTTATGATATGCTCCTTACCTGCCTTCTGTTTCGGGTTTTCTCGAGCATAATTCAGCTCCTTTTCAACGATCATAGCTAGCACTTGTGCTACCGGTGTTGTAATCTCTTTCGTCCTACCAACGAATCCACAACATTTAACAAAAAAGGATTTTTCCTCAAGCATAACCATTATACCTCCCAAACTTGGATACAGCACCGTCTTTGCTGCCTTAAGGAAATTGATTCCCAATATCATCTCAAAATTCTCAGGTGGTACGACCGTGCAATTCATCTTGGCATGCCAACCCCTATGCTTATAGGGACGTTGTAAGCAGCTCCCTTCACCGCTTGTGACTTAGCCGCTAGGGCTTTTAACTTTATCTGAGTCTTGGATACTCTAAGCCCCAACTTGTGCGCCATCCTTTCCGCAACCAAGGAATGTGACGCACTCGTATCCACCATCGCGGTCACCTCTATCCCATTAACCTGCATTTTCACATACATTAGTTCATCATAAGGATTAGGTTCTTTACCAACCGCATTCAACAAGACAATCAGATCCAGCGCCTCATCATCCGAAGATTCTCCCTCTTCTTTGGCTATCAGGGCATTTAGCTTCTCTTTACTCGGACATTCTCTTGCATAATGTGATCCACCGCACAGATAACAAGCAATCTTGCCCTTCCTGAAGGACGTCTCCCCACTTTCGGAGCCACTATCTTGCTTGCTTTTTCCCTTGAAGTCTCCCTTTTTGGAATCCTTCTTCTTTTTCCCCTCGGTATTCTCCTGCTGAGCATGGCCTTTGCCCTTCGTAGAATGAGAGGAGTATACCTTATTTTCTTTCATCGCTCGAAAATCCACCAAGACATCAGCGGATGCAATTGCACTAACCACATCCTTCACATTTTGCCTCCGCAACTCCATTTATGCCAACAGTTGTAACCCAGAAAAAAAAAAAAGTTGAAGAGCTTGTCCTCGTCTGACATGTTTTCAATATCAAGTAATAGAGAACTAAAAATTTTCACATAATCTCTTACCGATCTGTCCTGTTTCAGGTTCTTCAAGGCCTCCCTCTCAAGCCAAGAAGTATTCATGGGAAGAAATTGATCCTTTAATTCCTTCTTCATGAGCTCCCACGTATTCACGGGAGTTCTACCTACGCTGATCTCCACAGAGGTCCTCGTCCTCCACCAGATCTTGGTATCCCCATCCAAGTACATGGTCGTTACATTAACCTTTTCGTCATCGGATATCCTTGTAGCTGCAAAGTACTGCTCCATATCCCACAAAAAGTTTTCCAAAACCTTAACGTCTTGCATGCCTTTGAATCCCCTTGGTTCACGTACCTTCATAGAAGAAAGTTTGGTGTTGAGCCTTCTCCTCGCTCGACATCTATTGTTGCAACGGCAAGCCTCAGCACAGTAATCTCGAATTGCGACTCCTCTTAAGCCTTCAACACATCCACTATCTGTTGTTGCAATTGTTGGATCCTCACCTCCAACATCTCGAAACGAGTAGTGTGAGATGTGATTTCTTCCTCCCCTTGATGAATAGGTCCAAGGAATAGGTCCAATGAGTACCTCCAACCTAGACACCCGTTCTGTCAAGTTGCCTACTGCCATTTTAAACTTTGTCTCTGATACCAGTTGATACAAAGGTCACCTTGGAGACTCGAACTTTCACCCAAAGTTTCTTGCTCATACCCTTTGCACGACAATCTCACTTAGATCTGTAAAAGTAAGACTCAACCTTTCCCAACCCTCGAAGTGTTTACTTCGAACACACTCAAAGAAACAATGCAGAAGCAACAAAAATATAGGCAACAAGGAAAACACAGAGATACGGTCAAAATACCAACTTTATATACTTTCCCTCAAAAGAATACAAAGAATGCTCTCTCTGAAAACTCACTCCCTCTGAATGAATTAATCCCTGAATGCGAAGAGCAAAGCTCGAATGAGCTATATATATAGACATCCTAGCTTAGAGTCGCAGATTCCCACTAAATTTGAACTACTTAAGATCACATCTATCCTTATCAGATAAGATCTCATGAACCAATTGGATGACACCCCCATCCAAAAAGAACTCTAACTGATAAGATAGAATCTAACAGGATAATATAAAGATAGAGTTTACATTTATCTAGAACACTAACATCCTTATCCGCGAAGATCTCCGCTATCTTCAGATGTTGAGTTTTACTGTAACTCTAACTCTCAATCATCGCCACATCATCCAAGATCTCCTCATGATCTCTATCTGTTGATGATGTAATGTGATCTTGCCGAAGCCTATTAGCACACTGGCCTGATCCAATGCTTCCCACAACAAGTCCGTTAGTCATGGTCCATCCATCCGAGCGTGGCTGAGTTCTTTGTCCGTCAAGTCCTAGCCTGGGTTGAGTCAATCTCCATAAGGTCTGAGACTCTACCAAAATTCGTACCAAGTCCGATCCCACTCGGCCGTGTTTACCTTAGTGTTTCCACCACAACCTATCCGCACATAGGTCCATTAATGCACATCCATGGATAAGTCCATCTTCCATGATTTGGCTTACTCATGGTGCAGTCTCGTCGCTCTATGACTAAGTATAAGTCACAAACTAAGTTAGCATAAAACCTCGCACGATTCACATACCTTCGACTTGCCTTGCCAAAGTGAAGTGTTTAAGTGCCTCGTCGCGCTCGTATGCCTTCGCACATCTTTGCAGGATCTTACATGCCTTTGCGCCTTATTGCACACCCTCGGGTTTTGCATGACTTAGTTTGCCAACTCTGCGCGGCCTCGCATCTGAATCTTACGTCTCGTCGAAGATTTCAACCAATATGTGCTTACGGGTGCCCATGCGTATCGAATCTCGCCTAGTCTCGAGATCTTTGCCGATACTTTCCGCATCCCTCGCCTACCTTGCAAGTTCCTCGGGTTTTGCTCGCCAACTCGCAAGACTTTATCTTATTCCCTCGTCAACACGCCTTCCTCGTGCCAACTTACGTGCCAAGCATTGGCTAAGGTTCGCCAACACTTGCACGATCTCACAATCTGGACTTAGGGGTCTAACAGCTACCATATGAGCCTCTTCTTTAGATTATAAGATACTACTATGGCTTGAAGGTTAAACTCCCGGAATTGTTCGTGGTGAAAAAAGTTAAACACTTGTCTTCTTCTTTTCCTCATTTCAAGTGGAACATTATCTTCTTGTTGGGTAGGAATACTACTTTCAATATCCCCACTTTTATCCTGACTATCGCAAAAGGAAATTCCATTACCAATTTCGCCGTTTAGTCTTTGTCTTTTATCTTTCTCATGCTGATACTTTTTAAGTAAGGTATTTATTTTATATTTTACATTATGAATCACTTTCTTACAAGGCTCCACATCACTTATGATCCCAACTAAATGCTTCTTTAATTTGATGATTCCCCTACCTTTCAAATATTTGTTGCAATTTAAATAAATGGTATGATTCTTGATTCTAGAAACCAATCTAGCATGAGCACAAGTTGGATCATTGAATCTTCCTAAACTTAAAGCGGGTAAATTATCAAGATTACTTGAACTTCCTTTCATTTATTTGTAAAAAAAAATAAGTGTAATTGAATAAGTATAACAAGCTAAACAAACAACATATGCACATCTTAATTGTAAACCCATAAATAAACACAAGTCATTAAGCGAATAATCAAATTATCACATCCTAAGCATGTATCGCATAGTTATCCATGACATCATTATAAGGTATAACCAATAGTTATGGAGTACATATAACCAACATAGAACTTTCTTTTAATGTATATATGTTAGTAGACATTGAATAACAATAAATATCAAAACAAAATTATTACTAAATATCTTAATTTAAGTGTCAAAATTTTCAATTTTATGAGGGGCCTTAACCCATGTACCTTTCAACTTTTAAGAAGTGCAAAAGAAATTCAATATTAAAAATATCTTAAAGAATTCTAAAACTCTATCAATATTTAAGTTTAAATCAATTCTATTTATAAACTCTCGGAACATAAATCAAATACACTAAATATTCAAGTAAAATCAATAATTAAAAGAATGAAAAAATTATTATAGTAAGGTAAAATAAAGAGCTAAATTACGTGAAATAAAAAATAAAATAAGTTACACCCTAGCATTTTATATTTATATTTATGATTACAAAAAAATGAAAATCACAATATACAATTACACACACAACACACAATTCTAGGACTTCACTTCACAATCTCAATATATTTCTGATTATCAATTGAACAAAACAAATTAATAATCAATAATTTGTATATGTACTGTATAATTTTTAATTAAGAATACATAATACACATAACACATTTTATTTTTTATTCATAATTATATACAAATTGTTGATTCATAAATACTAATTACACATTTACATTATGTACACAACAACACACAAGACGCCCAATATAATCATTTACAAAATTATAACATAATTACACACACAATAATAATGACACAAGACTACTCTATACAATTCACACTTCACACTTCATTAGCATTAATATTTCATTTTTCACATAATTTTAGTATTTCACACAACACAATTATTTGTTAAGATATTATATAGTAAGAAGCACAAAAAGATGAGGAATTATTCAAGCATAACACGACCAATAAGTCAAGACTCGACGAGTGGAAATGATGGGGTGTAAGCTGGCAAAAATGGTATCGACGAGTGGTTGGTATTGTACCCTAAATTTTCCAATTTTACATTTTAGTCTTTGTACTAACCTGATTTCTCATATACCAGTTGATACCAATGATACGGATGCCGTTCCATACCGACCAGTACCGACCAAAAGGTGCATTACCAGCCAGAAAATGGAACGGTACCATCCCTTTTGGTACCGGCTTTAGGTATCAGTCAGTACTGAAGGTTTTGCTGAGTACCGGTTTGTACTGGCCAATAATTGAAATATTGGTAAAATACTAGATGGTACGGTTAAATTTGAAAAGTTTATGGACTAAATAGCAAATTTTTTTAAAAATAAAATCAACCCTCACCCCCAACTTTTTAATTTCTCTTTCTCTGTCTCTCACGCCACTCTCTCTCTATCTCTCACGCTACTCTCTATCTCACCCTCTCTCTCACTACCACCGCTTGTAGCCACTATCCTCCATAGCGACGCCATTGCACCTCTCCCCTGCCTACTGGTCTATCCACCTCCCTCTCCACCGCAACTCTCCCCCACTCCAGTCTCCACCAAACCTCATCACGCCTCTCTTCCTTGCTCTGCCTACTGCTGCCTTGCTCTGCCTCTCCTCCGCCTGCTGCTGCTGTTGTCCCAGTTCTATCCACCTCCACTATCGCTGCTTACTTTTACCTCTTGCTTGTCTTCTATAAATATCATATTTAATTTTCACCCGACTAATCCGATACAGTATTCATAACCTTGGTCGATACCAAAACTCAACATAGTACCAGTATGGTACGGTAGCTAAAGCTTTGGAGAAGAACCCCTATATCTTTAACCATTTGCCTTAATCCATGCTCTTCTTCCAAATTCAAAATCCCACTTAATGGATTTCTTACAGGGTTTATCGTGATGCAGGAAGCAATAGAAAGAGATGAGATACTAAGGGGATGTTTGTTTTCATTTTTTCCCCGTTTCTGGTTGTGGTTTTTATTAAAAATGAAACTTCTTATTAAAACACGTTTGGTTTGTTATTGTTGTATTATGGCATTTTAAAAAAATAAAAACTATAACCATTTTACGAAAACAAGAAAAATACGTTTCCTTAATATTTCACAACAGGTTTTCGTGTGTTCTAAAACAGTTTTTTCTCTTTTTGCTGACTTCAACATCTTCATCTTCAGGGCCTTGCTGTGATTTTTCTGGCGACTCTAGGTTTGTGTTCTATTATTCTGTTTCTATGATTTTTCCACGTATTTAGTGTCTGTGTGCGCTTTCTTATCTGCTTGTTATTTGTTTTATTTGTTTATGCGATTTCTTCACGTATCTGCAACATTACTTGCGATTTTGGCCTTTAAAAAATCATCATCTTTACATACACGAAGGAATGAATTTGTATCTGCACTTGTGTTCACGCTTGCAACTCAATACAGAAAAACAGAAGTAGAACCAAACATCCCCTAAAGAAATAGACAAAAAAGAATAAAAGTAATCATAGTTAATAAGATTTTGGCTTGCATATGTAATTAAGATTGGGGAAAGTCGAACAATGATTAAGGAGTCACATTTCCCATTGTTTCTCATTCGCTACCTCCACATCTATACAAAGAACAATAAATATCGAGTTATCAAGAAAAAACAATAAAAATAAAAAAAAATGAGAGAACTCAAAAAACATGAAAATTGTGATGATTTCTTAATCCTTTAACCCAGGTTTCCTGATCCTTGTTCTCTTCATGATGAACCCCATCGTCGTTCTTCTTTTTCTTCTCTTCCTCCTCCACATTGTTTCTGTTTTCATTTTCACCATCTTCTTTACTAATTGCGAATATTCCCTGAACAAATAACTCAATGTCAATTTTATTCGTGGTTTCAATTCCCTCATTGATATTCCCACTTTCAACAGTTGGAATATATGGTGGCCTCGAAACTTGCAATACCATATCCCAATTTATTCCCCTGAAAAATTCGTGCCCTTTCACTCCCTCCAGTCTGATCCTCTGCTTCGGGTCTTTAACCAGTAATTTTCGGATCAAGTCCCTCACCGGCGTCGCTTCTCCGACCAAGTCCGGCTCTTTCGTAAGAATCCGATAAAAAGTCTCCTTTCTATCGGACCCTTTAAATGGCGTCGCTCCGTACAACATCTCGTATAAAACGATTCCTAAAGACCACCAATCGACGGCGAAATCGTGACCTTGCCCTTGAATAATCTCCGGTGCCACGTACTCCTCTGTTCCCACAAATGAGTTTGACTTCTCGGTCGTATCAGTCTCCGGTTGGTCGGAGGATTCGTCCGGCGTTATACCCTTCTTGCAACATCGGTGTAAAGGAGAGAATCTGCTATTGTGGTGAGGAGACTTGTGTTTAGGAATGGACTTCGGAAACGGGGAAGATTGTGAATTTTTAGGAGCAAGTTTCGTGGAAAGATCGAAATCGACAAGCATCACATGGCCGTTGTCTTGAATCATGACGTTTTCGGGCTTTAAATCCCTGTACGCTATTCCTAACTTGTGAAGATATTCTAATGCAAGCACCAATTCTGCAGCGTAGAACCTGGAAAAGAATGGACATTTTACTTATCAGGATTGGAGAACACAGAAAAATGAAATAAAGTCTGAAACTTGAACAGACCTGATAATGTCGATACAGAACATCTTCTCAGTCTGTAGCCGTCTCAAACGATGAAGATCAGGACCTGAACAATAATCAATAGCATAGGCAACGATCTTGTCGGTGGTTAAAACTCCATGCAATCTAGGCAACAACGGGTGATCGAAACGACACAAAAGTTGTTGCTCGAAGCAAATCCTTTTGTACTCATTCCCACCACTAATTTCCTTTTTCTTTCTCTCCACGACATCTCTCAATATAACCTTCAAAGCCCAACACTCGCCGGAAAGCTGGTGTTGAACATGAAAAACCACGCCTTTAGCCCCCCTACCAAGAGGAGCTATAACTTTGAGGCTCTCAATGTCCAACATCGGGACAACACTTTGTTGGTGGTGGTTCATGGCGGAAACAGTGATTGTGGATTCAGGTCGACCTGGTAAGCGAGAACTCGGAAGTTCTGTTGGTTCCAGGTCGACCCAGTAGATATGCTTATTTTGCAAAAGGGATCCAAATCTAAATACCGTAGAAGTCGTGTTTACTGTTTGCTGCGGAAAAAAGAACCTGGGAGGCGATTTTCTTGGGCCAAAAGTAAGGAGGATTTGAAAGGCAGGGATTTCAACACGTAAGCTCCATCCTTATTTTATGGATGACGTGGCAAACATCGGGGCCATTGCTTTATGAGGGGTAGACTAAGACAAGGAATTTTGAAATGTTGGTGACGCAGCAAGTTATGTGATCTTCTTCTAGAAGCCGTGGTGCGCAGGTTTAGTCAAAGCTGTAATTATAAAAGTAATTGCACGTTTTCTTTTATAATTATGGCCCAAATTTTCAAAAATAAAAATCAAAAATAATTTTTTAAATATTTAAAAAATAAAAATAAATATTATTTTTAAATTTGATCTATAATTAATTTATGCCTGATTTTTTTTTAAAAGCATCTTGTCAACATTGGCGAGTTATATAATAATAATATATTGTACAAGACGAGAAAGGAGAGGCAGGTGAGGTCTCGATAGCGGCGATTGTTGGTGTCTTTTTGGAAACCCATGAAATAATGCTACGTTGTATTGTGGTGGGAATAGGAATTAGGATGACCCACTAATCCTGTTAGTGTTAGATTTAGTAACAACATAGTATTTTTGTAATATTATGCGTCAAACTACTCAACTGTGAGGGTATACCGGAGAAAAGGATAGGAAGTTGCCAGGTAGGTCCAGATCAAGAAGCCTAACGCGCAACCGTAGGCTGAACAATTTTGAATTCAAGAATTACATTCTTTTCCTATCTTGCACTAACCAACCACCAGGTTTTGTCGTGCTTAAAAAGCATTGTCCAGTTTTACGTACCTGGACTGGACCGGATCAACTCAAGTTGGATTATCATGATTCATTGATTTAGTCAACCTATATTTTATTCTCTCTTAAATTTTAACATTAATTACTCCTTTAACTAATGCCACCATTGTTCTTTAAGTCAATTTGTTTTCACTTGCTCAATCCAGATGTCGGAAACCACGACGAAGCAGTCATCTTCGTTCCAGAAAAGACCATTTCAACTGCATTGGCAGTAGCCGTAGGAAGTCAGTTGTGTAGCCAATATATTCCCTCCGCATTAAATTTATGCGTTGGATTCTATTAAGAGAACGGGAAATGTTTTATCTGTAAAAGGAAAAAAATCTACAAATTAAAAGTAAGTACCTTAACTTTGTCGTCATCGGCGCTAAATGACACGACCGACCGCCTAGAACCTGCCAAACACTACCTTAATCAGATTAGGTAAATGTTTTATCTGTAAGAGGAAAAAATCTACAAATTAAAAGTAAGTACCTTAACTTTGTCGTCATCGGCGCTAAATGACACGACCGACCGCCTAGAA
>JANITX010000010.1:12393206-12405332 GCA_027564395.1 Erythroxylum ulei | reverse complement strand
AAAAACTATACCGATTTGGATTGGTTTAAACCAAGTCGTCTTCTCGGAAGATGTAACTTGTCTTTATAGTTTTCCAAAATTTTTCTAAAGTATGCGTTTTTGGATGTCGAAATTAAAAGTTTTGACTTTAAGCGTTTTGATTTCGTTCGTTTTCGCCCACGATTGTATTTCGAGAAATTCTGTACACACGCTTTATATTTTCCAAAGGTTGGGTTCCAGAACCGGGGCCCAACATGTTGCATGTGGAAATCAATAGGGTATGGCAAAAGCAACATCAATAAAGTAATTTTGTTAGAATTTCTTATGAACTTATGAAGGCACCAACCTAAAATCTCCTTTGCTTGTTCTTCTAAATTTCCTATTAGTCTTACTATCTTATTATCTTGCCCTCCTATTGAAATTCCACGGGCGCATTTTGAAGTTACACTACACAAACAAGAATTTACACAGAAAAGGTTTAAAGATCTTGTTTATAAGGCTCTAGAAAGTGGAAGGAGCATTAGTGAGTCCGAAGGGCATTACCAAAAATTCAAACTGTCCCACAAGTGTTTAAAATGTTATTTTCGGCGCATCTTCCTCCTTCATCTAGATTTGGTAATATCTAGACCGTAAGTCAAATTTGAAGAACCAGCTCGAGCCCCTCAATTCTTCCAATAACTCTTTTATCAATGAGATTGGGAACTTACTCTTAATAGTGTACTTGTTTAATTCTTCGTATTCAGTACACATTCTCTAAGTATTGCTTATTGTCTTCACGAGGATGACCGGCAAGGCATAAGCGCTGATGCTCTTTTGGATGAAATCGTGTTCCATTAATTCTTGCACAAATTTTTTGATGACATTCCCCGAGTAATGGTGAGGTCTAATATTTATCATGTCCACCCCTTGCTTAAAATGAATGGCATGGTCGTATGCTTTCTGTGGCGGTAATTCCTTGGTTCTTGAGAGACTTCACCAAATTCTAGTAACAAATTGATGGCATGTGGTGGTCGAAGGTGGCTGGATGTGATGGTTATGGTGTTTAGGTAACATGGTTGAAGTTTCGTAAAATTTGGAATTTCCCAAGTAAACAGTCTGATTTTAAGGAGATTTTCGGACAAATGTAGAATAGGATGTGGACTACAACTTTGGTGAAGGAATCCTGGCAATCTATGTTAAGTGAAAATGACTTTATACTTAATAATTTTGATGAAGAACAAATAAGGAAGCAAAGCAAAAAGCAGACGAAAGGAAGCTATTTGAAAACCAGACGGAAGCAAAAAAACAGACGCAAGAAGAAAAGCAGACGGAAGCAAAAAATAGACGCAAGAAGAAAAGCAGACGGAAGCAAAAAACAGACGCAAGAAGAAAAGCAGACGGAAGCAAAAACAGACGCAAGAAGAAAAGCAGACGGAAGCCAAAAAAAAGACGCAAGAAGAAAAGCAGACGCTAGACCCAAAAGCGAAAAGTAGACGAAAGAATCAAGAAGACACATCAGCTTGAGTTAGTTACAGAACTCAACTGAATAACCGGTTCTTGGAATAATAAGAAGCAGTTTTCAAGAAGCAGTTAAAGACGAAGGTTATAAATACGAGTTGTGTGAAAGAGATTAACAAGTTTTTAGCGAGATTAAAAAAGCTTAGCAATTCGTGAGAAATATTGTGCGAAAAACTAGAGCTACTATTTCTGTAACAAAGCTCAAAACCACCTTTCAGATTGAAAGAAGTGCAGATAGCCTGCAGAGGCTAAGAGTGAAAGAATACTATTTGTAGAGACCTGAAGAGGCTCAGATACAAAGAATACTTGTAAAGTTTGAGAAATAGTGTAATCTCAGAAGGTCATCTGAGGACTAGACGTAGCCCACAGTTTGGGGTGAACCAGTATAAAATTGTTGTATCGAAACTTTTCAACTTTTGATCTCTCTAAATTCATAATTTTAGATTTTGTTGTTATACAAAGTTTTTGAAAAACACTTTACAACTTTGTTGTTTGATTGTTTTAAGAACGAAGTTCTTTGAACAAACGAATTTGTTAAAAAAGGGGATTAATGAAAAATTTATCATAATTCAACCCCCCTTCTCGTGCATCTATATCTCATTATTAAGCATTGTATTAACGTGTGATTCACTTCACCATCATCCAAACATATTAAACATCCCTTAAAACATGCATCAAGATCAAATTCTTGCCCTAATCAACAATCATCAAACAAAACACACAAAAATACTAACAAAATCATAAATCTAAATTATAAACATATGATTATCACCTAAGAAAATGACCTAATAACACATTCAACAATTTAGAAAACACACTCTAAAATATACCTATCATGTTATACTATTTTAATAATTACAAAGATGAAAGTTTTATTAGACACCTTAGCATGTTTAATGATCTACTAAACCAATTATAGAAAATTGCTTCCAAAGTTGAAGAATAAGATAAGGTGTTCTAGCTTTTTATTCCTTTGTCATATTCTTATAATAGTTTCATCATGATATTGTTGTATGAAAAGAGTACAAAAAATCCTGAGCATATGTAAGGATCTTTGTTATCTCACGAAACTTAAAAGAAGAAGAAATGATGAAGCTCCTGAGGCTATGAATTTAGAAATTAAGAACAATTTGAAGAAATGACCTTAAACATTTATGTACTTATCCAAAATTAACTTTTAAGGACAAAAATGTTAAAGAAATCATTGAATCCATTAATAGTAGACAAATTGACGTATTACCAAATTTAGATATTAGTACTTTGAGGAAATGCATTAATAACCAATAATTAATGATAGTCTTATATATGAATAATATTCAAATCAGTTTGAAATAATGTGATATTATAGACAAAAGTTTAATCTGAATTACAATTGACAATTCTAAATATTTCTTATTAAGGATCCACTGTAATTGCACAAATAATGAGTTGTATAAAAATTGACAAACAAAAAATGTGGGGGGAGAGAAAAATAAGGATAGAAATGGGCTGACACATGGTCAACTCTCGCCAATTTTTTTAAAATAATTTCTTAAATTAAATATAGAACAACCTACCTGAGATCCAATTCTTTTAGGTAAAATGATATTATTATTTTTTTAAATAATTGAACCTCAAATCAGTCTGGGCTTAACTTTGGTCTATGAGCTGACCAATTGAAAACAACTAAATTTAGGCCCATGGAATAGCAATTGCCATCCCTAGAGATAAAAAAAGATATATCAAGTTTCTACCAAGATCCTAAAAAATAAATGAAAGCCTAGCAAAAGCCCTCGAATGCGAAAACAAAAAGGTTTGTATTAAGTAATAAGTTAAAAATGATTATTTTGAAAATTAATCCACTTATTCCTTATTTCATAGTCATATATTTTTCGGGATAAAGAGAGGGAAACCTTTCTTTAATTACATTAAATCAAATTTTATTTTATCCGAAAATCATCTTTTTCTCAATAATACTTTTATAATTTGATTCTATAACAAATACAATATAAGAAAGTTAGATAAATTTATGATTATAGTAAAAAATAGTTATTCAAGATAAAATAATGAGATGTAAATGTATATTTATATAATATCAATTAAAACTTGATCGTTTAAATCAAAAAGAGGAAAATAGAATTGAAGTTCTTCTTATAACCTTTACAAGATTAATCAACTAGCTTTTCAAAAGGAGTAATTTTCATATTGTGGATATTAAGTTCATACATACTTTAGTATTTGTGGGTGATACCATAAGACCGTGTCGTTGCGAAAACAGACTGGGCCCATTGAGAAAATGCATGAAGGTTCATATGAATACTAGTTCGCAGGGCCCGAATATGGACACGTCCTCGTGAAGTTCAACAATGTGGATAAGCAAAGCACACATCTTCACTACTTATTTTGTGTGTCTGCAGAACTAGTTTACTTTTCCAACTCGTCTCGCTCGGAGACGACAAATATGGAGAAACACTTTATAATACGAGTGCTTGTTTTTGGGAATTCAACGGTTTTTGCGTGAATGGAGACTCGGAGGCTCGCCATTCTCTGCACCCACCTTCGACCTGCCGGTACCGCTTCGGGTCAGACTCGGTTGTCGTCCTCAGCTTGCGTTTCTGGGTCGAACAGCGAACGAAGAGGGCAAAACGACTGCGTTTTCTGCAAGATTATTCGCGGGGAATCCCCAGCTACTAAGGTGCTTGTGTACTTGTCATGGTTTTTAGTGAACTTTACGATGATTTGTAAATGATGCATGCTTCAAAATTAAGTGGGAATCTTATATTTTTTAATTTGACTCTCATCCTCAGCTTTATGAAGATGATACGTGCCTCTGTATTTTAGACACAAATCCGCTAAGCCATGGGTAAGGTATCATTTCACCTATAGAGCATATTATATGCTGCATGATTGCCTTTTCCCGTTTTGATTTATTTCAGGTTTCAAGTAATAACGTCAGTCATTCACGTTATACACTTTAAAGCTACGAAGTTGAATATAAAGTCTAACCGCATTGACACCCTCATAAAATAAAATAGATGTATCTGGTTATGCATATGCTGATGGAAATCGTTAGGAATATATGGTTGTGTCCTGCCTTAAATTTTGCAATGCTTAAGGTTAATGAAGATTAATGTTTCACATTGTTACATGTTCAATAGTGCAATCTGTCATTTTCGATTAGCTGATTTTTATTTCCCCTGTGGTTTGTTTTTTAAATTTCAAATTCAATTTCCTTTTCTGTTTTCTCCTTTCGACAGGCACTCTCTTATTATCCCAAAATCACATTTTTCATCCTTGGAAACCACCCCTCCATGTGTAAGTAGTTTTCATCCTACGCAATCACTTATTTGATCTTCTGGAGACTTCTTGATTTGTAGTGAATATAGTTATTACTTTCAATTTCTTCTGAGTATCTTCTTGTCGGGAAAACTAATGGGTTTTTTGTTGTTTCTGACCATTATTTTACTTGGTTTGGTTCTTGCTTCTACATTAATCATACCAATCAAAAGCATACTTGGGATAACTGGTTAATTCTTTATGTTGTTCTCGTTAATTGTTCTGAATCTGAAAGGTTGGTTGTATGTAGCCATTTGAGCTTCTTTCCTAGTGGGAAAAGAAAAGTCCTTTACCTTTATGACCATTATGTTTTTCATCCGTGATAGTTTACTGGGTTGAGCTGCAGGGTCCAGTCACAGGTGCATAGATAGCCTGATGTCCATGTTCCTGTCGTACATGTATACATAGTCACATGTCAATGCCAATCAAAGTTTATCTTACATATGACTTTTATCTCATGAAATTAGTGATTATGAAAATGCAAAATCTGGAGTAGGAGACCCTATTCATTCATCATGGCGTTGGGTTCTTGAAACTTCAGTTTTTCCCTTTATCTCCCACTTATGACATTAGAATTGATCCTTGATATCTATTTGCTTTAAACACTTGGTTTCTGACTTGAGCAAGGTTCAATTTGGTATGTACCTTATGAACTGGATCTGCAGCTGGTAGCAGCAATGTGTTCAAAGGTACCTTTCATAGGACGTGCAATTATGAAAGCTACTGATTCTGGTATGCATTAAGACATATCCTTTGCTCTTTCTAACTGTTGGATCCCTATTAGATCTCTTTTGTTCTATAGCTATTTCATATGCCTAATATGCCATGTAGTTTTGTGTAGCTATGAGGATATGAATTGTTATAAAAGGAATGCTAGGTTTGTCGTGCCAACTGCTGAGGTTTGACCAGATTTATCTGCTAAACATAGTGTTTGTCATTCGCCAATGTGAAATATTGCTGCTTTGCCTAATGGCTTGGATTCTGCAACCCTAATTCAATTCCTTGTCATTAACTATATGCATGGGATTATGGGAATGATATTCAGGTTTAAATTTTCTGTACTGCTGAAAACATGTAATGTAAAGACTGGCGTTTGAATCATCATAATTACATCCAGGATATTTCTGATGACATTTTTGGTATATCAGCTAAAAACAAAGTTCTGTTATGCCCATTGTTTTGAAAACCGGACCGGACCGGCTGGTTCGACCGGTGACCGGTCGGCTATCCGGTTCGGTTCACTCTTAAAAACCGGTCTCTAATAGAACCAATGAGAACTGGTCAAACCGGTCAACCGGTTCGACCACTGGTTCAATGAATTTTTTTAAATATTTTTTATATTATTGGTATGTTTTTGTATTTTTTTAATATTACTAATATTATATATAATTAAATATAATTATTGCATAATTATGACGTTACACCGGTTCGACCGGTGGTTGAACCGGTCAAACCGGTGACTAGTAAGGCTTTCGGTTCGATGTCCGGTCCGGGTTTCAAAACCTTGGTTATACCTAACTGTTTATTTCCTTTTCTAGTAATGGAAAATGTATTGGTTACTAAATGTAGATATCGCCTCCAACCATTATTTATTTTTAGCATGAGTGCAACTTTCTTCATACAGTATTTTTCCAGCAATGGATCTCCTGATTTAACTCGATTGTTGATTTTAATCTAACATGGTACCATATCATTTAGATGGAGAAATGATGTTTATATCTAAAATACAGTTACTCAACTTTCTGCATTAAACTTTAATCTGAAATACCTTAACTTTCTGTATTCTGAGTTCAATTTCGCTACCTTTAGATGCATGCCGGTGATTGTTTAGAGAAATCTAAATCAAAATTTGTAGTTGGATGGATCATAACAAATCATATTTGATGTTGAATGGCTTTGAATAATCAGTTTATTCCATCCCAACATTTGCCAGCTGTTTCGGTTCTTTTGTTATCAAACTATAGCTGCATCTGTTAGACTTCAGCATGTTGGTACATTATCTTACCTTTGCTGTTGGAAATTTTGCAGATTCATTCAACTTGTTGGTGAACAATGGTGCATCTGCAGGCCAAGTTGTATTTCATGTAAGTTACTTCAAACTTCTCTTTGATGAAAACAAAATTTTGCAGCAGCTATCTGTAGATGCAGATTTTTCACCCAAAAGCACTTTTTTTGCTATTTGTCTGGGAATGTCATGTGCTTTCTCATCATTATTATACTTGTCAAGGTTCATGACGGCTTTTCTAAAATTACTCTTCACTGGGTATTTCAGACGCACATCCATATAATCCCTCGTAAGGCACATGATTGCTTATGGACAACTGAGGTATGCTCAACTTGCTCTGTATTCTTATTGAGGTGAATGTACTAATCCAGCAATGGTGATAGAACTTATAAAATTGTAATAGAGTTTACCGAGGAATCGCTTGAGCTTGGACCATGAAGTTTCTCAGTTAGTTAAGAGTGTGCAAGAACAGTTATCAAAGATCTCTTTGGATGGCAAGGATCAGGAATCAATTCTCTCCTGAAATCAGTGGGATTAGATAACCTCTTTTTATCTGAAGCATGCAATTTGACTGTTCATGTTGCATGCTAGGCAGACATGCAAGTAGTTGCTGTACTAAGTACGGCAGAAATTATCTAATTCTCTGTGAAGAAACAACCCTCGATGTTTAACACTGTTGAGGCAGAAAGAAACAGAGATCAGTACTTGGTCAGTGTCGAGCTTCAAGTCCTTGATGCGAAAAGTGTAAATTAGAGCAAGTGATGCTCCTCTTGCAATATCTTTGTTTGAAGTTAAAAAAGATTTTCTCCTTGAATTGGCATGTTCTGATCTAAGGGTGCTTCCCTTCAGAACTTTGTCATGTAAACGAAACTGTAGGTCTCATTCATGGTCGGAGGATACTTAAAGTTGTATGTGTCTAAAGGGGTGTGTCCATAGTTTATTGAATTGCGTTGTAAGGAATTCAGAGGCTTCAAGAGAATTGCATTTATCCTAATTCTGTACACGTGCATCCGCCGAACCCGTCGGTTGACAAGATCGCTTGTCTAGGAATCCGTGGCTTGCTTTGGTTTCAAAATCTCTGGAGCTGTCAAATTATGCTTTAATGTGTACCGTACGGTGGCAATCCGTATGCATCAAACAAGAAAGTTTTATAGCAAATTTCGGTTAAAATTTTAATTTAATTTAAAAATTTTAATTAATAATTGAGGATAAAATTATTGGCAATGAATGAAAAAGATTAAAATTAAAGTTATTAATTTAATTAATTGAAGTTATAAATTTTAATTGATATAGAAAATGAAAAATATAAGATTATAATTGAAATAATCAATTCAATTAATTATAGTTAAGAATTATGAAGAAAATAGAGATTTTATAATGAATAAATATATAAAAACTTGCACATATTAATAAAATGAATATGATGAAATTTGTAACCATAATTATATTCTTTTTCTACTTATTTTAGCTATAGTTTGTATTAATTTTTTTTGATCATATCTATTTACATTTTCTTATATTCCATTTATATTATTTTCATTTTCATTTTCTATTTATCTTTTTCCAATTTTTGAATTTCTATTAAATTTTAATTATGAATATTTTTCATAATGAAATACAGTTAGTTGGTAATTTCTTTAATTAGATTTTACTTTTATTTATTTTAATTTGGGAATAATTAGATTTATATAAAATTTTTATATAGAATTTTAAATAAACAAAGAAAAATTGACCTATTTGTAATAATTGAGATACTTTTTCTAGAATGTTTATTTAGAGTGAAAAAAGTTATAAGGAAGCTTATAAGAAATTTTACTTAAATAATTAATTTAATTTAAAAAAGGGAGAAAGGATAAAGGTTGTAAATTAGTTGTAAAATAAAAATGAAAAAGTTAACTTAGCCATGGGAATAAGAAGAGAGACAACTAAGGACCTTTTGGTATTTTTAAGCATTTCTAAACCTTAAAATAAAAGATAAATTTAAAAATTATGAAAGGTGGGGTCTTCATTGAAATGATAAAACGAATATATAAAAACTTACATATATTGATAAAATGAATAAGATCATTAATTATAGTAATCTTAATTATACAGAAATGATTATCGAAATCATTTACAAAAATGATACAATTTACATAAGATCAAGATAAAATCATGATGGAGACTACAGATGGTAGAGACTAGATAGACTGAGACAAAAACTAATTATTGTAGACAGGATTATCAATAATTTGCATCACTTCATCTATATGTATAAATATTATATTTAGTAATGTAATATTATAATTAAAAAATATTAGGGAAATGGTAATAATTAATAAATAATTACATATACCCTCATCTTTAAATATATTATCTAAAAAATGTTAACTTAATTGATGAATATGACTACTCCCCTCCACCTTAATATCTGTGCCTATATTAACATACAAATTAAAAAAATATCAAATAAGATAATATAAAAAATAGACGAAATTGATATATCAAAAATAAAATAATTTACTCTCAATATCTTCATCATCTAACTAATTTTGGGTAGAAATAAGGGCTTCCACAGTACGAGGATGAAGTCAAGCACAATGAGGACTAATAACATAACCACTAGTACTAAAAGTAGACTCCGAAGCAATGGTGGATGATGAAATTGCTAATAAGTCTCGTGCAATTATTTGCATGATTAGAAAATTATTTCCGTAATTTTTCCATCATAATAATAAATCGAACTGCACACCTTCAATTTCGACCATATAATCTTCTATCAAATATTTATCTAATTCCATCATGTTGTATGAAGTTCTAGCCCTTTTTTTTCTTTCATAAATTTTGAAAGTGGAATTAACAAACTGTTGTTAGAAGATGAGCAAAAACCTAGGATTGAAGTTAGGGTTGAATAACTTGAACTACTGTGATCCCAATTATAAATTTTGTCCATTCTAAGTTGATAATTGAATTATTTAATGACATCTACTTGCTCTTAGGCTCGATCACTATATGACAAATTATATATAAAAGTAATTGATTGACCTATTTTGTGAGTTGGTTAGTTATGTAATAACTGTAAGTGCACGACGTAGTTATAGCTAGTATTGATAAGTACGGATAGATCCCACGAAGACTATGAATACTAATACTTACCCTTCCCCTATTATCTAGCCTAATGATTGATTTTAGATTTTTGATAAAAAGAAATTAAAAACTAAACAATTAAAGAAATATGAAACTATAATGAACGCAAATACAGTGGAATTCACTTAGAAAACTATCATTATTAGAAATTAGTATCTAGGTTTGAATCCCTTTAAACTCTTAACATATTTATCTTTTATCGTGCAATCGTTTTGTTGATGTATTAGACGATGGATACTCCTATGATATGCTAATAGTTGACCTTGAGTTTACGAACAACCAATTCTAAGGTCTTTAACGGAATTACTTAGGTTAAATCTTATAGGATTGTGTTACTAATTTATGAGTCCCTCTATTATGTTCAATTATAATATGGAAGATTTATGTTATCTTATCTCTAGGGTTGCAATCAATTCCTTCTAATTACAGTAAATCTATTCACACTAGGATATCTCAATCTTTACATTTGAAATCAGATTTTGATATAATATCCTCAGGTTATTAGAAAATAAATAAAACGTGTAATCAAATCACAATATATCAAACAATCAATTGAATTAATAAAATGATCAAATCATGTCAAAGTATTAACATAAGGCTCATATAACCCAAATACTAGCTGGACGTTTAGTTAAACATTATCGAACACGAAATCAAACATACAATGAAAGAAAAAAATGAATTGAAAAAAATGAAATCATAATTCTAAATCCCCCTGATTATCTTATATCGAATGTTCTTGTAATGTAGAGGCTTGATCTTGTATTCTGATCAATCTTTCGATGAATTCTTCATGTTTTCCACTTCTCTAGACCAAAATTGCACTTAGAGAACAAGTCCCACTTCTGGAAATCACCTCCCAACATCTTCTCTCTATTCTCCTCCCAGAAAAGTCATTTTATCATGAAATTTAGGGTTATGGGGAGATGAACGGTCTCTTGCATGACTGTGCATAATCAAAATTGTCTGAAAATCACAAAAGTGCATGGCCATGAAAAAGTGCACATCCTCACATTCCTTCAGGTTTTTAACCTTGATATCTTCATATTTAGTCGTGATGTCTTCACATAAATTGTATCCCCACTTCTTAGCTTTCCAACAAATCCTCTTTTGCTTGTAAAAAAGCCTTGTAGCAAAAATTATGGGCTAAAAACCAAGGGAAGGTTAGACCAGGCCGAGACAAACTTTGTATCTCATTCTTAGCCTTTTTAGCTCCTCAAAATAACACTTTTTGGCCTCGAGTTGTACATAGGAATTATGATTTAGGATGTTGGATTGAATTTGAGCTTTTGAATCACCTCATTTGGATCTTATAAGCCTCATATATGTCCATGTAAAGCTTCAGTGGTCAGGCTGCCAATTTTGCATAAATAAGTTTTTCTTTGAACAACCGATTACTAGTCCAAATGAATTTGAAAAGCTACGAATTTGGGCTTCCTAACAATATTGAGATGTCCTGTAATTATTCTCTAAAGATGATGTTTAGAATCAAACTCTTTATTTATGTTAAAAACTCTGCATAGGTTCTATGCATTAAATCTTTGCTTTATGTCGTGTTTTTATCTTAATCCTTCCACTTTAAGTCCATAAAGGAAATTATAATCTACGAAAGCACTGGGAGTGAATTAAGTACCAAATATAGGATCAAAGCATAAAATATCAAGCAAAATACATCAAACATGGGTGGTAAGTGTTAAGTCAAAATGACTTTACGTTAATGATTTTGATGAGGAGCAAATAATAAAGATGTGAAAAGCAGACAGAAGCAAAATAAAAAGCAGACGGAAGCAAAATGAAAAGCAGACGAAAGCAAAATAAAAAGCAGACGGAAGCAAATTAGAAAAGCAGACGGAAGCAAAATGAAAAGCAGACGAAAGCGAAGCAAATAAAAAATAGACGCAAGAAAGAAGATGGAAAAAGTAGACGAAAGAAAGCAGACGAAAAAATATAGACGAAAGAAAGCAGACGGAAGAAGCAAAGCACGTCAGATTACAAATCAGTCTGAGTTAGTTACAGAACTCAACTGAATAACTGACTCTTTAAAGATTAAGAAGCAGTTGAAGACATAGGCTATAAATATGAGTCAGAGTCGTAGACTGCAGAAGTTAGCGAAATTAAAAAGCTTAACAATTCTTGAGAGAAATTATTGTGCGAAAAGTCTAGAGCTATTTTTCTGTAACAAAGCTCAAATTATCTTTCAGTTG
>JANITX010000010.1:12383103-12393106 GCA_027564395.1 Erythroxylum ulei | reverse complement strand
ATTAAAATTTAATAATTATTAATAAATATAATTAAATTGAAAATATAGAAATATTAAAATTTTTTTGATTTATTAATTAAAATATATTTCAAATAAATATTAATTTATAAATAAAATTTTAAATTTTAAATTATTTATTTTATCAAAATAACATAATTTTATTAATAATTAACAACCAAACATATTTTTGTTTTTATTTGAAAGAAAAACAGAAACAAAAAACTGAAAACTACAATAGAAAAACAAAAGTAGGACCAAACGACAAATAAACATCCAAAATTTTATCATTAGTAATGATTAGTACTAATTTATTATTACTGTTATTTATGTTTTACATCATTATTAATTGAATTATCTAGACCCTGCTTAACTTAATAGACTTACATTAAATGGCCTGTCAGCTTATCTCTACTCATGATAATCACTCGCTAAGTAGAAACATAATTAGATGTATAAATATCGACACAAGGTACCTCAATTCCTCAATCTAATCAGGTACTCTAGTACTGCTCCAATACCTAACTATCGACACAGGATATCCTTAAGACTCGGGATATTACAGCACCACTTCGATACCTAACATTAACATAGGACATTTTCGAAACTCAAAATGTCTTGGTACCTACTCCACGGACAGGTACCTAGCTATTGCTTACTCATATTTAAACAACTCATTAACCTATGACCATCAAATATACCTTATCTTAGGCAAGCTACATATTCACAATTTACACAATTTATTCTCAACCTATTATAAGTTAGTCTCTATTTAATTTCATGAACGTGAATTATTTACCATAATATTCTCAATTATTATACTCATGTATAACTGAAAATTTTGATTATTAAAATTTTTGTTGAACTATCAAGCGATACATCTCATAATATGTAACAAAATATAAATGCTAAATATTTTTGTACTTCGTTAATTATTTATATAATAAATAAACACAATTTATATATTTTAGAAATCTATATGTGTAATTATTACTCATTAATTTAATTGATGAATAATTCAAAACATAATTCACTATAAAATAATTTATTAATAACAAATTATTTTAAGAGTATAGTTTATGGTTATCTTTCCTAATTTTCATATTTAACTAATTTATAAGTCTAATCTACTCTTTAATCTGTCTTTCGGACCTAAGCATTATAAAATTTTATCAGACTTATTTAAGAAAATTTTCAACCTTTTACACTTAATAATCCATAATTATTCCCTTTTTCACTTTATTCTTAATTACTAAAATATCTTAACTTTATCTAACCACCATAATTACTAAAACATCCTTAACTAATTAAAGTCCTATTTTTACCCTTAATTTTTATTATTACAAAGTACCCTTCTAGGAATGAAATTTCAATTTTACGCTTAATTTTTTACATTTCCTATTTTGTGCCTCATTATATCTTTGAATTTTCTTGATTTGCCTTCTTCTTCACCCTCTCCTCTTCCCCTTCCTCTTCTTTTTCTCATTTTCAACCAACTTTTCTCCATTTTTAATTTTCCCATGACTTCAAAATTTTTGTCCTTAACAATCACAATATACTTTCCAACTATAAACTAGTTTAGGATGATTAAAAATCACAAATAAATGACATAATTGTGGATGAAAAAGTTTTACCTATTTAAAGTTCGATGTTTTTCTAAGGGATTTTTGGGTTATTAATCTCCACAACTTTCTCACTAATTTACTGTAAAACAAACAAAATAAAGGAATATATGAGAAGAGCTTCAAATGTAGAAAAAAGATGGTGAATTTTTTATACACTTACTAGTTGGAATAAAAATGTAGAAGAAAAAACTTTTCATTGGGTTTCTGATTGACCTATTTCTTAATAGACAAAATTGTAATAACCGTAAGTGCACGGTATAACTATAACTAGTATTGACAAGTATGGGTCGATCCTACGAAGACTATGAATACTAGTATTTACCTTTACCTTATTATCTAGCCTAATAATTGATTTTAAACTTTTAATGAAAAAAAATAAAACTAAAACAAATAAAATAAAATAGGAAACAATAAAACACAGAGATAGTGGAATTCACTTAGAAAGCTATCATTATTAGAAATTAGTATCTAGGTTCGATTCCCCTAAAACCTCAACAAATTAATCTTTTATCATGCAATTGTTTTGTTGATGTATTGGATCGTGGAGACTGCTATGGTATGCTAGTAGCTGACCTTGAGTTTACTAATAACTAGTCTTAAGGTCTTAAATCGAATTACTCATGTTAAATCTTATAGGATTGCATTACCAATTTATGAGTCCCTCTATTAGGTTTGAACATAATCTAGAGAATTTATGTCATCATATCTCTAGGGTTGCAATCAACTCCTTCTAATTACGATAAATATATTCAACCTAAGATTTCTCAATCTCTACAAATAAAATCATATTATCAACAAAATACGTAATCAAGTCACAATAATCAGATAAACCGATTGCATTAACAATGAAATCAAATCATATCAAAGTGTTAACATAAGGTTCATCCTGGATGTTAGTTACATAAGATCGAATACGAAATCAAACATACAATGAAAGAAAAATGAAACGAAAACATAATTCTAAATCTCCCTAATTGTCTTCTATTGAATGTTCTTACGATGTAGAGGCTTGATCTTGAATTTTGATGGATCTTTCAATGACTTCTTTGTGTTTCCCACTTCTTTGGACCAAAATTGCACCTAGAAAATGACTCCATTTTTAGAAATAACCTCCTAAAGTCTCCTCTTTTCTTCTCCTCCCAAAAATGTCTTTTTATCATGAAATTTAGGGTTCTAGGGAGATGCACAGCCTCTTGGATGGTCGTGTATCAGGCAATACATAACCAAAATTGTTTGAAAATAGTGAAAGTGCACGACCGTGTAGAAGTGCACGAACAGATGCACATCCTTACATTCCTTCAGGTTTTTGACATCGATATCTTCATATTTAGGTCACAATGTCTGCATATAAATTGTAGCTTCACTTCTTACCTTCCCAAAGGATCCACTTTTGTTTTAAACATATCTTTGTAGGGAAATTTATGGGCCAAAAAACAAGGGAACATCAGGTTGGGCCAAGACAGACTTCGTATCTCACTCTCAACCTTTTTAGCCCCTCAAAACAACACTTTTGTGCCTCAAGTTGTACATAGGAATTATGTCCTAGGATGTTGTCTTGAATTGTAGCTTTTGAATTACCTCACTTGGATCTCATAAACTCAGATATGTCTATGAAAAGCTTTAGTGGTCAGGCTGCCAATTCTGCAGAAATAATTTTTACTTTGAACAAATGGTTCCTAGTCCAAAAGAATTCAAACAACTACAAATTATGGGCTTCCTGAAAATCTTGAGATGTCCTTTAATTATTCTTTAAAGATGAAGTTTAGGTTCGGACTCTCCATCTATGTTAAAATTTGTGTATAGCTTCCATGCGTCAAATCTTTACTTTATGTCGTGTTTTCGTCTGAATTCTTCTCTTATAAATTTATAAAGGCAATTATAATCTGTGATAGCACTTGAAGTAATTAAGTACCAAATATAGGATAAAAGTATAAAATATCAAACAAAATACATCAAACATGGGTGTAAAAATATAGTCAAATATCCACCTATCAAACATTCTCATATTTAAGCTTTTGTTTGTCCTCAATCAAACCACAATCAAAATTATAAATTTCACAAAATTAATCCATCATCAATCTCAATCTATCCATTCATACTTTAAGTCATCATATCCTATCAAATAAATTAATATACAAGTAGAATCAAGTTATCCTAAAATTAACTTCCTAAGCAATATTAATAGTAATCACATCAACAAATGCATTGAAATCAAAGACACATATCTTTACACCCTCATCGAGATTTCACTCAATGCACTCAAGTATTTAGGTTGAAAAGTATCAAAAATCTCAATCAAAGCATAGTAAAATTCTTACCATATGATTGCAATAAAATCACGTCTCCACCATTTATGTACAAACTAGAAACAAAAATCAAAAGGTCTTTGTAAAGGTTATTTTGGGGTTTAGGTATGGTATGAATGGGATAATAAAAGGGTTTTAAGTAAAGGAAATTTACTCAATGAAACATTACAAGACTTGTTACAAAAACACATAGGTCCTTTTAACGCAACGCTATTGGTACCATAAATTTATTCTTATTTTTCATTTATTCTTATTTTTTCTTTTTCTATCTCTTTTTTTCATATTTTTCTTTTTTTCCATAATAAACATTCAGTACCACAATTCAAAAATATTGGATCTTTCACAAATTTCAAGTCTTAACAAGTAAATAATATAAATAACCTTCAAAATTCAAAATAATAAATAGGTCTTCAAAGAAAATTAGTATAAAGGTTTATAATTTGGGTTTATTCAATGAAAAAGGCTAAGGCTTAACTTGATTATCCCTGAAGGTAGATTTTAGGGTATAGTGATTTTAAAGAAATATGCTAAAGCAAGTTGTTGAATCTAAGTGCGTTTATCATGTTAATGCTTCTAATTTAACAAATATGGTCTCAATATGTAAAATAAAAGCAAGTTCAAGAATTATCCTACTATACATAATATCTCACATATGAAAGAATAAAATTAGCTTAAAAATTTTGAAAAATTGCTATTCAAGCTCAAAAGCTCACAGAAAAAGGGTATATGTGCATGTAAATAATATGCAATTTCATTTAACTCGAATATTTCAATAATTGCGAAAGATATGACTTAGAAAACTAATTTTATTCTAACAATAATCCTTTTACACACCAATTCAAATCAATATTCAACAAGAACATAGTACTCATGGACAGATTCAACCAGCTCAAGATATCAGTTGATAAATTTTATAATCAGGATTATAATATGTTGGAAGAAATCAGTTAAATGTTCATTAAACCCATCCCTACACTTAAAGTTGTACATTGTCCTCAATGTACATAATACAATTAGATATGCAAGTGAGAGGGTTGTTTGGTACTTTCCTAATTATGACGATTTTCTGATTTAGATCCATCTAATATGAGACTAATATCCTTGCAAAATATGAAAGAAAAGGATAAAAAGAAACAAAATAACTAACATAACAAAAAATAAAATCCTATATTAACAAGAAAGTAAAAACAAAATAATATTGAAATTGAGATAAAATTGAAACTAACTCATGAGTTGCCTCCTATGCAGCGCTTCTTTAATGTTGGTAGCTCGACATAACCTTTATGCTTAACTTCATCCTGGATCAATAGTTAACGACTTGCTTCCACCCTTTTCCCATAAAACTGTTTCATAACTTGTAAACAAGTCACATGTTGTAAGCTGATCAAAAGGACATAAATGATTAGATTAATAAAACCAATAGACTCCATTAATGTCCTTTTTAATGATAAACTGTTAAAAACATAGGGAATAAAAAAACTCCTTGTATCATCAGCTTGGTCGAACATTTTGTCTTTAAAGAAGTGGGAACCCTCCATACTTAAGGTCACTACCAACACCTCATTAGTAGTTTCCTTACTTGGTAAGGTCACTATCAACACCTCATCAGTTGTTTCCTTACTTGATTCCTCCACCAAATCTTCCTCAATCACCTCTATCCACTTTTCTTGTTCTTATTCTTCCTGGACAGAGGCTTTTGGCTCGTTTTCTTCGGTTATCTTCTTCCACTTCTCTACTTCCTCTTATTGGATGGAGGTTTCTTCATCTTCTTCTTTAGGAAGGTCTTCTTTACTACTAAGGGTGATTGCCTCTCGGTCGATAGTGTCAATTTTAGTAGAACTGGACAAACTCCCTTGCATCTCGTCAGATAATATATGCATCAACTGATCGATTTGATTCACCATATTCTGTATACGAGCCCCTATTTCCTATTGCCTCATGTTTGAATCTTGAACAAACTCGGTCATCGTATTTTTCATAACAGCAATTACCTCCTCGCCATCTTAAAATGTATCTTCATTGATGAAATCAACCATTGTCTCTTCTTCACTCTGAGATGGTTGGAAGCTCAAATTATATTCATCATATGTAGGTGAAGAAAGTCTCATCAAATTCATATTGTCTAGCTACTATCTTGGTAAGGGATTCCAGTAGTTTGTTTATAATACTTTCGTAGTGATACTCTTTTTGTACATATTCAGTTGGAGCATAGTCATTCCATCTATATGCATAAGGATTGCTCCAATCTGAATTATACTTATCCTCATATGATGGACCTTGAGGTTGGTTGTACATGTTTGGTTGCTCATATGTATACGTCGGTGCTCTACATTCATGATTGTAAGAATTACACCCACAAATATCGCGACACGACATAGACATCAGTTGACCTTCTAAAAAAAGTGAGGAAGCGGCTCCTTCCAATACATTGATGTTTCATATTGCGAATACATATTCTAGGTTCCATAAAAACACTCTCTGCTCCATCCTTCCATTATGCATTGTGGGTATGACGTTAAATCTTAGTTCTTAAAATAAACCACCACAGTGTATAGAAGTTCAAAAGAAAATTAAATAAACAAGTCCAAAAAATACATTAATATATAATAAAATAAAATAAAATAAAAACAAAGATAAAAACAAAATAAAATAAAAATGACTAGAGTAATAGCATTTGGGCTTTCCTAATATCAAAGTCCCTGACAACGGTGTCAAAAACTTGATTGACCTATTTTTTAATAGTCAAAATTGTAATAACTG
The DNA here is from genome assembly GCA_027564395.1 of Erythroxylum ulei. Classification (NCBI taxonomy): domain Eukaryota; kingdom Viridiplantae; phylum Streptophyta; class Magnoliopsida; order Malpighiales; family Erythroxylaceae; genus Erythroxylum; species Erythroxylum ulei. Next base: position 12,386,418 of record JANITX010000010.1, on the reverse strand, counting down.
CAAGTGCACGACGTAACTGTAGCTAGTAATGGCAAGTACGAGTCAATCCCATGAAGATTATGAATACTAATGCTTACCTTTCCCCTATTATCTAGCTTAAGAATTGATTTTAGATTTTTAATGAAAAGAAATTTAAACTAAAATAAATAAAATAAAATAGGAAACAATAACAAACACAGAAATAGTGGAATTCATTTAGGAAGCTATCATTATCAAAAATTAGTATCTAAGTTTGAATCCCCCTAAACCCTCAATAGATAAATCTTTTATCATGCAATTGTTTTGTTGATGTGTTGGACCTTGGAGACTGCTATAGTATGCTAGTAGCTAACCTTGAGTCTACTAATAAATAATCTTAAGGTCTCTAATTGAATTACTCATGTTAAATCTTATAGGATTGTATTGCCAATTTATGAGTCCCTCTATTAGGTTTGAACCTAATTCAGAGGATTTATGTCATCATATCTCTAAGGTTGCAATCAACTCTTTCTAATCACGATAGATATATTTTACCTAGGATTTCTTAATCTCTACAAATGAAATAAGATTATCAATAAGATACGTAATCAGGTCACAATAATCAATCAAACTAATTGCATTAACAAAGGAATCAAAACATATCAAAGTGTTAATATAAGGTTTATCTAACCTAAATAATAACTGGACATTAGTTACACAATATTGAATATGAAATCAAACATACAATAAAAGAATAACGAAACAAAAACAATGGTTTCATAATTCTAAATCTCCCTGATTGTCTTCTATCAAATGTTCTTGCGATGTAGAGGCTTGATATTGAATTATGATAGATCTTTCGATGATTTCTTTGTGTTTCCCATCTCTTTGGACCAAAATCACAACTAGAGAAGGACTCTACGTCTGGAAATCACCTACCAAAGTCTCATCCTTTCTTTTCCTCTCGAATTTTTTTATAATGAAATGTAAGGTTCTGGGGAGATACACGATCTCTTGTATGGCCATACATCAGACCGTTCATAACCAAAAAAATTTTAAAATAGCAAAAGTGCACGATCGTGTAGAAGTGCACGGGCAGATGCACATCCTTACATTCCTTTAGGTTTTTGACCTTAATATCTTCATATTTAGGTCACAATGTCTTCATATAAATTGTAGCTTCACTTCTCATACTTCCAACGGATCCTCTTTATCTTAAAAAAAATGTCTCTTTAAGGAAAGTTATGGGCTAAAAACCAAGGAAAGGTTAGATCAGGTTGAGATAGACTTTGTATCTCATTCTTATCCTTTTTAGCACCCCCCAAAACAACACTTTTGGGCCTCGAGTTGTACATAGGAATTGTGTCCCAGGATGTTGTCTTGAATTGGAGCTTTTGAATCACCTCATTTGGATCTCATAACCCTCAGATATGTTAATGTAAAGCTCCAGTGGTTAGGTGGCCAATTTTGCAGAAATAAGTTGTACTTTGAACAAACGGTTGCTTGTGCAAACGAATTAAAATTGCTATGAATATGAGCTTCCTTAAAATTTTGAGATGTCCTCTAATTATTCTCCGAGGATGATGTTTAAGTTTAGACTCTCTATCTATGTTTAAAATCCTACATAGCTTATATGTGTCAAATCTGTACTTTATGTTGTGATTTCATTTGAATTCTTCTCCTTGAAGCTTGTGAAGGCAATTATAATCTGTGAAAGCACTTGCAGCGAATTAAGTACCAAATATAGGATAAAAGTATAGAATATCAAGCAAAATATATCAAACATAGGTGTAAAAATATAGTCAAATATTCATCTATCAGTTTCTTATTAACCATTTATTGTCTTCTTAGTTTAAACTCTCCTCTGTTTTAATTTTTTTATGGGCTGAGTTAGTTTTGTTAAAGTTGGGTTGTTTTTTATGGGATTTACAATATTATATATATATATATATATATGATAACACATTGCTCTTTGGTTATAGATAAACATTTGCTTTTGGGTTCTCTTTTTTTTTTTGGGCATTGCAATATTATATGTGTGTGTGTGTGTGTGTTATATAAATCTATGGATAAAATACCACACATTGGTGTACATGAAAATTGAAACAATGACAATGCCCTCACCAGTTTATAAAAAATGATTCTTTTTTAATAAATGGTGATATTATCTTTGTATTGAATTATTATAGTATTATTTTTATGGACTGATGAGATAAATATTGGTTATAAAAGTTCTAAGAATGTACCCTTTTTAGTAAAAGAGTTACAGATATTCTAAAAAAATGTTAAAAGACTATGAATGTACTATAAATTATCATTTAAATAAGGTTAACTTAATTATTAATATTTATATAGTTGAAAATATAGTAAAAATTCCTCTCAAGTTACAAAAAGTTTACGTATACGTGAAGTTGAACAAAGTGGATGGAAAGCATTAACCATGTAATGCTTCTAAATGAAAATTTTCAAACACTAAAGGCGGAGGAATCTCTAGGAAATCTATGCCTAGTTGAAATCGAGTATGGTGCATCAATAAAGAGGCTTTTACTGGTACATTTTCCATTGATTCTCCATGATAGAAAAGAGTCTAACATCGCCTTGTAAATAGAATTACCATGTACTTTGAAATATAAAGCAATTAATATCAACTTCTACCTTTTTACGAGCTTAATTTTGATAGTAGCATGCTTTTCTCAAAGCAACTTGCAGAAATTTTGGCAGGTTTTAATTACTAGCACAACGAATTAGATAAGGCAACACATTCTTGTTGTTGGTATCCAATCCCGAATGCTTGGTGTGTGAGTTGAAAGGACTTAAATTATTCTTCTAATCTTAAACACCTCGACTTTCCAAGCTACAAATGTTTCTCTCCCAGTACTAGCCTGGAATCTAAGTGTTATGCTTTCTTGTTTTGTTTGGAGGGTTTCTGATTGTTTTGACTCATAAGCTCATTGATCCATTTTGTCATTATAATTTCTATAATCTTAAGATGAGTGCTTGAAGAAAGTCTGTGATAATATTTTCTTCAAAAGTATGCTATTCCTCTCTTGTCTGATCACATAAATCACTACAAGAAAATTTGGTTTCAGCAACCAAATTCTCAATAACCATAGTAAAATGGTTGCTAATTATATACATTTTGCAACAAAAAATTATTTGGTTGCAATATATAAGTTACATATATTTTTTACCGACCAATTAATATTTGGTGGCTATAGATCGTCACTAAAACTTACAATTCATGGATAATAATATAACGACCAAACTTAACAATTTTAGTGACAACTTTAATGGTCGCTATAGAAAATTATTAATAACAACCAAATTAACAACCAACTATTGAGTGGTCACTACAAG
>JANITX010000010.1:12334704-12346985 GCA_027564395.1 Erythroxylum ulei | reverse complement strand
TCTGCGTTTCTAAGCTTCCGTCTGCTTTTTGCTCCGTCTGCTTTTCTAAGCTTCCGTCTGTTTTTTACTTTCATTCGTCTGTTTTTTCCATTCGTCTGCTTTTTGTTCTTCATCAAAACTTATAAGACGTAAAGTCATTTTGACTTAACAACTGTTGCTAGTGTATTTGATTAAGAATAATCGAGGCCATTTTTCAAAAAAAAATTTAACATGGCATCAAAGCTCTTTATGATCTTAAAGGGCTGTGAGTGTTCGAGAGACAGTAGTGGCATAACGTCCAACAATACATCAGCTTTTTCACCTCTAATTTTTAATGGTGAGAATTATCAAGTTTGGGCACTTAAAATGAAAGCTCAGTTGAGAGGTATTGGCTTGTGGTAGTAGATTGAAGGTGAAAGGCAAATACTACATCTAGGAAATAAGCCAATGCTCAATCAAATTAGGGTTCATTAAGTGAAGAAGTCAAAGCTCTAAAAGCCTGATCTCAAATTCACGTTGTTGTCTCTGAATCAATTTTCTCAAGAATTATAGGTTGTGAAATAGTCAAGGAAGTTTAGGACACACTGAAAGAACTCTATCATGGCAATGATAGAATAAGGTGGATGTAAGTGTTAAATATCAAAAGAGATTTTGAGATTCTAAGGATGCAAGAAAAGGAGACTCTATAAGAGTTTTCTAACAGGCTATTAATGGTTGTAAATAAAATTAGATTGATGGGAGAAAAGCTACCTGATAACATGATCATAGAGAAAGTGCTTGTAAGCTTGCCCAAAAGATTTGAGGCAAAAATTTCATCTCTAAAAATTCAAGAGATATCAATTAAATTACCTTGATTGAATTAATCAATGTCCTGCATGCTCATAAGCAAAGAAAAATGTTGAGAAACGAAGGAACCCAATAGGTAGTTGAGGGGGCTTATCTAGCAAAGGCCTCATCTTCAAAAAAAAAAACTCAATCTTAATGTGATATTTGCAAGAAGCCTAGTCATGATGAAGACAATTGTTGGCATAAGGGAAAGTCTCAGTGTTTCAAGTATAAGAAGTTCGGGCATATACAAAGGAATTGCAAAATTAAGACTGAAGACAGTGTCAATTTGGCATATGTTGCTGAAGAGGAAGAAAATTTGTTTTAATATTAGTAAGAAGTCCACCAAGAAGAAGCTTTTGGAGAGAAGTGGTCCAACTATTGAAGGGTGATGAGAAGTACATCATTAAGCGTAATAAGTCTTACAACTTTGAATCAAGAGGAAATGTTGGAGAACGATTCTAAGTTGTTAAAAATGTGCTCCCCTTTTTTTGGGTTTGTTATTCCTTTCGTTTGAATTTTTATTCTACTGTTGTTATTTTAGCTAGTCAAAACGTTAAGTTAGGTTTGTTGCCATTTTTAAGTTAAGTAGGGCATGAACTCATGTTGCCTTTTATGTAGCCAATAAAGTAGGACTTGTAAGCCTATAAAAGGCTACTGTTGCTAGTGTATTTGACTAAGATAAACCGAGGTCATTTTTCAATAAAAGTTTAACAAGGTTTTAGTACACGGCAAGTTCGTTTCTTAATTTATTGTTTAGTGGGAATCACAATCCCCCAATGAAGCAATGTAGGAATCAAATGCAAATTTTATCCAAGATTTCCCTTCCTTTAACCTTGCGGACAATGTTTTTTTTTTTTGGATGGGAATGGTAATGTTAAGAAGTGTAATCCCTTCTCTTTCCTAAATTTTACTTTCCCTTCCTTCCCTCTTCTGTGTTGGTGTCTCAGTGTAACAACATATCTGGGTAAAATATGAGTGGATTGGGCTTATAGAGCATTTTCCTCTTGCAGTGTAGGTCACTCATGAGCACAACTTTTTGGTTTGTCAGCCCATCCCTTCCCTTCAGGCGTACCACGACCATGTCGCCTCATGGAAGTCTTCTTTAAATTGTACAATTACTGTTTTCGTTAGCAGTTCTTGTCATACGGGACTTTGTTTTTTTAATTACAAAATGAAACTACTACACTAAATTAACGCTCTGGGGTACAGGACGTCTTGCGCATTGCGACAGAGAAGCTCCTGAACTTTAAAAGGGGGCCTTGGGAGGAAAAAAAGGCCCGGACTGCCCAACCCAACGAGGCAAATGAGGTTGTCCACGCACTGATTTCGTTCCCTGAACGTGGGACTTTATTCACTCAGATGTTGAATTCCAGTAGAAGCGATCATTGGCTACGTTTTCTATTTCTACTTTTCCATGTTTTCTAAGTTAACCTACCTAACAACTGACAAAGGAAAACTTCTTTTTTCTTTTTTTTGTCTACAGAATGTTGTCTTACTTGGACCCTCCAAGCTCTAACTAGTAACTACAAACCTGTTGCACTATAGGCCCCATCTCAAGTGACATGTTTGAATAAAGCAAAATTTAGAGCATTATGGCGTATTATTCCCAGTAAAAAAGCATGGCCCATGAGCCATGACCCCTTAATGCGATTCCTGATCACCAGTTTGCGTCGTTTTGAGGTTTAGGCCTCTAAGCACTACAATTGCCGACACCGTCAGAGTCAAAGTGCACGACTTTTTCGCACCCAAAAAAACTAAAAGTACACGTTTCTCTCCTTAGTTATCAATAGGTCATGATGGCAGCTGTTGAAGCCACCCCCGTACAATGACCACATAGCCCCGCCTTCCGGTTCTTGGGTCCAGGTTCTAGAAAGTAGAATAGTGTGCATCTGTTTGAGCTAAATGGTCGTGAATGTGGTCCAACGTATAGTATGGGGGATTAGAACAGAATAAAAGCGTCGAATGGGGAATGGATCGAGTCGGTCCTTTCTTTTTGCTATTGTTTAAGGAAAATAAGGCATGTGCTAATCGAAGCCACAAAAGTTGGCTGTGTCGACCGACGGTGGTGGTTATTAAAAGGAATTAGGCATCTAAGTTAGAAAAGGCTTTCGCTTTTGAGGTGACAGACCGCCCACAGAAAAGCTGAAAATGAAAGGAAGCGAATAGAAACAGATAATGAATGCTAAGCATATGCTTCTTTATTTCCCGTAATGGTGGGGTGGTCCTATCTCGTTTGACATTTTCCATGTTTGTACCAATTAGAATTTTTTTTTTTTCCTTTTTCTAAAGGAGAGCTTTTGGCTTTATTTTTGCCTTCTCATCATATATTTATGGTGTCACATACATTAAAAAGATGCTATCTTGAGATTTGCTCTCTCCCAACAATATTGTCTTACATTTTCATGATGGTGAGGTTTGGGAAAGTCCAGGATTGCTCATATCATAGCTGTAAGAGTACGAGCTTGTTGAAGCTATTCCTGAGCTAAATTGTATTAAAAATTTGTAAACTAGCATTCATATCGAGTGTCCCCGCGTAAGGAGATGGACGGGCTTCTCTTTTAAGATCGTCTTTGGCGGCCACAGGAAGACGAAGATGACCTTAACCAAAATCTTCAATTTTTTTAGGTTTTCTTTTTTTTTTTTTTTTTGGGAATCATCAGACATTTAGTAGGAGGCCTTCCTTGTTCGGAATCTTGTGGCCAACAAAACCAATTCCCCCCTTTTAAGTTGAATTAAGTATAGCTGTCTGAAGTCTCTTCCCCACGATTCAAGGTCTAAATCTATCTTTTTCTTTACCTTTATTGACCACCTTTCCATTAATGTTGAATGGTCCTCACAAATTATTTAGGTTTGCATGTCCATAGGATCATTCTTGTCTAAACATGTCTTCGGTAGTATCGAGAAATTTTTGGTTTAAAGGAATTTAAAGATGTGTGAATATATACAATGAATGATATAACTTGAAAGTTGATGAGACTGTTCCTTTATGCAAGGGTAGAATAGTCCTTTGTTGAAGGGTGATAAATGAGAGGAAACGGAGGGGTTCTCATTTAGATGAGCGACAAAGGAAGGCATTAGCTGGAGGGCCTCAAGGAGACAGGAATAAATGAAGCATTGTCAAACATTTCAATGGCTAATAATGATTAATGTACAAACAATTAATTCGGTAGCGATATCCACCTCTCAAATCTCAAGGCAAAGAAGAAAAAGAAGAAGAAGAAAAGCAAGACCGTCAGAAGCATCTCAATCTCAGGAGTCGGGACAAATTCCCCTCATTTTAGAGAACAGCAAGTTTGTTGTTGTCCATTGCCCGTCAATGGCACAAATGTAATTCAGCAAATGCCAGGGCCTCTGTGCTCGATAGGTCTATTCTCTCCTTATTCTTTTCCCGTTCTGAATTCTTATACCCACTAAAATAAAACAAAAGATTCCAACGTTCCACCACTCATTGTTCATTTAATCCAAAGTTTGATCCCCAGACTGGTTGAATAGACCTTCCTCACATCCCGTCCAAAACTGGCCAGCACATTGTCCAATGATTCGCTTTATCCATCTCATCACATCACTCATCCAATAATTCATATACAACTAACAGCATGCCACCGATGTAATTTTTTTCCCACATCCACTCCTGCTATCTGCTGTCTTCAAATTCCCCTTTCCAAGTGTCTATTAATAAGAGCTTCCCTGGAGGATACACCGCTTGGCAGACCCTTGGGTTAAATTGCATCAGAATTTATAAAAATTTGAAGGATAACACCTAAGGACTCAAATTTGGCAATTCTATATTTCCTGCCTTCGTTTATATGGAACTTGTAACGGATCTCTTTACCTAAACATACATTGATGATGAATGTAAACGCAACTACACCTTCATAATATGCTTTATTTATCATAATTATCTCTCAACTATGTTGATTTTGTTACAATACCCCTTTCAAGTTCATTAACACTAATAGATATCCAAGATTAAAGAAGTTATTACCTTATGGTGCAAACTTCCTGACTTTTTACACCATGCAGTTCTTCAACATTTATAGCCATACAGCAGAAAGTCATCGACGGAGCTAAGCTTTAGCTATACCTTTAATTGGCATGGCCAACTTCAACTGCTAAAAGGAAGCATACAGTGTTTGGTGGCAATAACTATTCCTGAGAGACTACTCCAAAAGGGCAGGTAGGAATCCTTTGAAGGACCACAATACCAGAGGTTACTGCTCCATTCAATATGGGCACGATATTCCCATTGCATATACATCAAACCATCTCTCTATACCACTTATTTATCGTGACCAACACGCAGAGTATATAAGGTGAAAGTAATCTCTGGATCGGAGAAAGGAAGATCTAAAATTTGTCCTTCCAAGGAAACTTGAGTTTTTATCCAAAAAGACAAAGGTCATGGGGGTTAAGTAAATGGAGCCTGTCCAGAAGAAATTACAAAAAGTTGCCAAGCGGTTCCAACTGAAACTGAGTGAGATGCCACAGGCAGTGTGGAGCGTGGAAACGTAGAACATGGGATTAAAATTTCTACAAATGTTCTGTAGGGGACCAAAAAATGATGCCAAATAAAACTATTAGGTAAGACAAAATTGTTACTATAAAAATCCAGAAACATTATAGGAAAGAAAGGCATATACCCGAAAGAACTAATGAACAAGACGAGAGGAGTAAAATCTGTACGGAGATTATGGTGTATTTATTCACAAAGACTACTAACTCATGAACCTGAAATAGAAAATCCCCGGAGGTAAAAGGATGGACGATGGAGACTGCTCAAATGCTGGAGTTCCACCAATGGGCGATCACAGAACAGGAAACAGATGCAGAATTTACATAATGCTATTGCTGAACTTGATGGTAGTAGACAACTCATCTCATCATGCAGTATGAGTAAGATTAATTCCCTTATTCAGTCGTTCAAGAATGCCATTGGCCTTCCTCTTGGCCCTGGAAGTTCCATCTCGAGCCAGCTTTGAGATTGTTTCATAAACACTCTCCTCTTCCCTAATAACCTTCCACATGTTCCGATCATTAAAACAGATTGTATGGAGAATAGCAATGCAATTTTCCTTACTACGCTCGCAGGTGCTCTCTCTGATAATGCGAAGCAAGCAAGGGACACCTCCAAGTTCCCCTATTTCTTCAACAGCACGTTGATGACTAGAAAGCATTGCAAGAATAGCCAATAACTCATCAACATGGGCACCAATAATTATCTTCTCGACAATTACCTTAACTGCACCATCCCTCACAGCTCTTGCCTTGTTTTCATGCATGATACAAAGATTAAAAATTGCAGAAGCAGCATCTTTCACGGCCATAGGATGTCCCTCTTCTAAAAGGTCAATCAGTGGCCTTAGTGCACCAGATTTCCCAATAAGTGCCTTATTGGAATCAAGGGCAGATAACGTGAAAAGTGCAGCAGCAGCATTAGTTCTTGCTTCAATTGTTCCAGACCTTAATGTTTCCACAAGAAGTGGAATAACAACTGGCGTTTCGGCAACAAGTTTTTTGTTGTTATCATGGATAGAAAGATTGAGTAGGGTCGTAATCACATCTTCTTGAAGCTCAGGATGAACTGAACTTCCAGACTTGCTTTCAGAGAGTGGATGCAGTAATTGTGGAATGGCATCAACAGACTCACCAAACAACGCCCGGAATGAGGGCATCCTCTTTGTCAACAATCGGAGCTCTTTAGCAGCTTCTTTCTGTTCAGGAAGCACTGAAGACATCTTTTGAAGCAGTGATAAGAAATGATCACGATCAGCTTCTGTCAACCCTTCCCCATTAACATAGTTGACAGAATCTGGCAGTTCTAAGCCCTGAATTTTGCACCATTGAAATATCATCTCCCTGACCAAGTGATTGGGGATAAGGACGGTGTGTGAGAGTACTTGTTGAGTTAGAGGACATGTCCTATTACCAGCTTTCAGCCATTTCTGGATAAATGGTCTATCATAAGTCTGCACAATAAAACCAAACAAATGAAAAGCCAAATTAAATATAAAAAGGACTAATGAATGACTGAACTCACTACATACAAATACCCGGGAGAAAAACTGGACTATAAGAATTGCAACTGTTAAATTCTGGTCCTGTACTTAGATAGACGTTGAAAACGGTAAACATGACAGTACTTCCGAAAAACACAAGGAAAAGGAGAAAATGTGGTAGGAAAACTCATATGGTCAGCGTTTTGGTAATCCAAATTCATTCAGTCAAACTAATTGCCATTTCCCAATGTTTGAGAGAGGTTAAAAGCAGCATCCAACACTTTAATTCCACCAACTACTCGATTTCAAATCTTTTTGACTGGTAATCCAATCCAACTAAACCCAGTAAAAGTCTTTAACGGCATTGTCACACGAAAAACCACATTCATCTTGTTAGGTTTCCGAGGAAAAAATCAGGGTGAGAAAGAAAAAAAAAGGCCCCGCAACGCCAAATCGAGTAAAAGTTATAGTTTTTCATAAGTAAATTTTAAATTTGCGACAACCAAATTTGAAACCTTTCAGAAGGCCAACAGTAAAGTAATACAAAAGAGTATATATTTTGAACAGTTGTGGTTGTTTCAATTGAAGCAACGAATTTTCTCCGACTTCTCTGAGTAACCAAACGGCGAAAAGAAAAGAAATCTTGAAACTAACCTGACCCGTAGACAAAATCACAGGATCTCTCATCAACTCCTTGGACAAAGGACACTTAAACTCCTCGGGACATGTCATCGCTTCCCTTAGTTCCAAAGACAGCGATCTCTTCCTCATTTTGAGTTCCTTTAGAGCAGATAGAGTTTCTCTTGCCCGATCGACTGCTTCAACGGGGTAATCATCAACGTCGACAATAGTCCTCACTAGCTTCTGAAGCTCTCTTTTCAACTCCGTGGCCTTCGCCATGACCGGTGGATCGGAATCAAAAGCGCCGGTTTTGGCCATGTGACGGTGGGGTGAATCAGGGCCTTTGGATGAGAAGACTTCGTTGGATTATTATACAGAGATTATCTTAAAATCCTCAGGGCACTCTTGAAAAGGGAATGGGAGTGAGAAACCGAAAATATCTCTACTTCATTTGCTTACATCTCCCCTTCTGCTCTCTCTCTCTCTCTCTCCCGTTCTTCTATTTACAGTGCTCTCTGAACTGAGAAGAAGCTGTCTACACTCCAAATCTCTCTGTTTTCATGTAATCCGGAACCGTGTCCTAATGAGTTTTCTCTCTCACACACAATTTTAATGGGCACAGGTGTTCCTCCCCACCAGAATGTCACGTTCTCATAAAAAATTTCCTCTCTTGTTCTCTTTTTTTAATTTTCAATTATACTAAAAAAAATCAGAGGGGTAAGTAATTATGTTCTTATTATGTTAAGAAAAAAAAAGAGAAGAAAGGCATCTGTTTGGTCAGCATTTTAATTCTTACGAGTTGATTCAGTGTAAGTGAAAATTAATTTGGGTGTAAATAATTTAAAAATGTCTTTCTAAAATTGAGATCTTCTTAGAATATCTCGTGGCTAAATTAAAAAATGCACAATTTACCTATTTAATATTTGAGTAAAGTAAGATAAACGAATTAACGTCACTCAAATATTTATAAATTGGTAAGACTAAAAGGACATTACCCTATTAATCTTAATTTGTCACTTATAATAAGACTACTGACTTATCAAACTAATGTTCTCAAAATCACCCATTGGCTCTAATTAAGCATGTGTACACAATCAAAACAGTGAAGATAGAAATAGTGACTTCAGCCGGGGATGCATGGGACCCCATGGTCCAACATGTACGCAATCACGGAATCTATGGGGTAAACAGCTGGCATGACGCGTAGGCTGAAGAGACTGCAATCCGGTGCTTTTCTGATGTTGTTACCTCCTCGAACGGATTTCAAAAGAGCTGGGTTTAAATTTGGTGCAATCCATTATCATCACACCTGTCACTCTGACGACCCAAAATGCGCTCTGTTGAGAGTTGAGACACGTTTTCTCGTCCTTTTTCTACCATCTTGTAAGTCCCGATTGAAGAAGAGAAATACAAAGTCAAACATTATCTTAGAAATCGAAATCGAATCTAATGATGAAGGTTCTTGAAACCTTCCTTAATGGCTCCCTTTGAAGAAGCGATTTGCCGTCATATCTAACATACACCCTTTAAGAATACTTATAAGACAAGTTTTGTTAAAGTGATTCTATGAATTCTTTTCTATCCACAACCCATTAGAAAAAAGTGATTGTATTAATCGTCAAAATTAAAGCACTCATTAACACACTTCTTCTTTTGTTAAGTGGAAGGAGGGGATCTTGATGACATATCAAACTGTTTACTGTCCGCCAAGATGGGTCCATGCATGTGTTAATACCTTCAATATTGATTAATGTCTATATCCTTTTGATGACTTACGAAAGATCAAGTGTGGGAAATGTGAAACGAACTCTTAAGGTGAAACGCAAATTTTTTATTTTTATTTTATAACCTTACCCTTATAATGTTAAACTTCGTGCGCCCTTCTTCTTTATTAACTAATAATTAGTATTAGAGCTTTGAGTGTAATCTTACACTACAAAAAAATAGGTATTTAGAAACGAAAATTACTGACGGAATGTGAAGGTTTTTTGTCAGTAAGTGAATTTACCGATAGAAATTAGTAACCGCATGAGTTGTTGGAGAAACGGTCATCGATAATCTTTAGCGACAGAATAGAAATATTTCGTCGATAATTTACTGACGATCATTTTTTTTGTTAGTAAATATTATTGACGGACAAAGTATTAAAAACTTGTCAAAACATTTATCGACGGTAAGTTGTATTCTGTCGATAAATTTAGCAACGAATATTGTATGTACGTCAGTAAATTTAGCGACGGTCAAGTTATTGAAGTTCCGTTGGAAAATTTAGTGACGGTAAGTTTTTCGTAGATAAATTATTTACTGACAGAATGTTCTTATTCCGTCAATAAATAAAAAACAATATTGGTACATTTACCGATGATTTAAGTTGTAAATTTAATTTTGGTTGGTAATCTTATGATTAATATTTAATTTCTACAGTTATTTGGTGATAATATATTGAATTTTTTCTACATTTAATTTTTCTAAACATTAATTTGAATGATAATATAAAGTAAAATTATTTTAATTGATAATAAAAAGATTATTATCTACAATAATAAATATGTAGTTCATACAAAATGACTTGAAAGTAGCAAAACTAAGCTATGCAGTTGGTGAAGGCGGATGGTCTAACTAGTGCGATGAGGTGCTGCCCCTCCCCTTCAACTCATCCATCTCATTATGGAGTTAAGTTATGTACTCTATCGACTATTGCAACTGAGTTGCCAGCATTTGTATTGTGCTCTCAAGCTGAACGACTCTCTCATTGGATGCTAACTGCCTACTAAATGTAGTTGTATTAGATGTGGAGGATTGCGAATAGCATGTGTTTGCCAATAAACTTAAACCAAAGATCCTTCTATGACGGCCTCTACCACTCACTACATTATGATACGCCTGACTTTCATCAACAGCTTTAGAGTGTTGAAACTATCATTGAATGCTTTCTTGTATTTGGTCCTATCAGGAGGCAATGTTTAGGTTAATAAGTGATAATTATTAAGAATTAATATTAAAGCATAAATTTCACATACATTAAGTTCCTTACAATAGGTGTTGACGAAGGTTACACCATCATGCTTCTTAGAATGAGTGTGCAGAAAGAGCTAACGGGGTGTAGGCTTCCTACCCATAGACTTTTCCCACATCAGAATGAGACGTTATAAGTGAATTACAGTTTTAAAAATTTTCAACAGAGGTTCCTCTATTTTATGATATTTACCCCTGTTGAATAAAGAAAGTAACTAAAAAATACAGCTATATATGACACCAGGCATTTATAACATTATCATTCTCCATAATACATATATATTTTCATTCCAAAATTCACACATCAAATTAAATTGAAATAAATCAAAGTGAAAAAAACATAATATAAATGTAAAGTGTAGATACTTATAAGTTTCTCTGCATGCTCCTAGTAGGTAATAGATCCTCCAGTATGTATTGGAAGACTCTTTGCCCCAACCGTCCACTTTTTTGGGTATAATTGTGCTCTACAATGGACATTGTCTCAAGTGATGCCCAATACTGCAACCTACGACTCCATATTTTTTCATATATATATGGAGGTCGTACATCAGTCTTGTGTAACGCAATAAGAAAGTCTCTATAAAATATACGAGCTTACATCTCCCATACTTTATAAATTACCGCATCAAATTTGGAATCTAAAAAAAATCTTTCTGGAAAAAAACTTACTATAAGTACTTGTAACCTACAATATTTATCTAATTAATGTATACAATTAATTAGATAAAAACATAGAAAATAATATTTTTTTTGTACCTCAAACTATTGATAGTAATAATTCTTTGTCGCCTAAGAGACATTCTTCTATATATAACCCTTAAGATCAATCTTCTCCTTGAACTTGAATGACATTTTTCTTGAGCACGTTGCTGACAGAATCAACCTAATATATAAGCAATTTTAGATCATTTTCAAATTAAAACCTATAACTTCAGTATAAACATATGGTGTTATCATACATGCATTTCCACTCATAGATTGTTGACTATTGTGATGTACGTTCTTCCATCTACTCCCTTAGCTCTAGGCTGGAGGTTGCCTTCTTCATCTGCAACGTTTACTGCTGATAACTCTGTTGGTATAGGGGTGGTAAATGGTGTAAGGTTGTTGGATGGTGTAGCAGCAGGTACAGAAGATGATACCTCATCTGGATGTGTAGTAGCTGGAGGTACAACACCTAATTCTGTATCAGCTGCAACATGTGATGCTTCACTTGGAAAGTAACTGGCTCCAAATCGTGGTAACCTTAACCTTGGCCACATCATATTCTGTTATCTCTTTGTTGGCATATTTTTAACCTAAAATTCACATTTTATTGAATATTCCAGTAATAAAACAATATAAATTAAATATATAACAATATATTGTTGACGCAATAATAGATTTATTCATATAATATTTTATTACAAACACAAATTAATCGCTATCATGATAACTTAATTGTAAATCAAAATCATCATCATCATCTTTTTTTGAAGAATTAGAATCGAACTCAGGCTCCTCTTCAGATCTCTCCCCCTCCTCATCCTCTCCAGTAAAAATTTCAACATATTCATTATTTGGATCGTTCAAAGGTTCATTCTCCTCAGATGTAACACATGTATTTATTTTATAAACATTTTCCTGAAATGCTTCACTTTCAATTCTCTTATTTTCTCCTTTTCCATGCAATTCAGAAACACCTCTAGGTTTTACTTTACAAATGGCCAACCAATCTGACTTATCTCGTTGTAAGCTGGGAAAAGGGACATAATACACCTAGATTGTAGCACCCCCTTACCATAGAGTACCCACCGGAACGCCCGTAGGTCATTCCGGTACATATCCTACGATAAGAGA
>JANITX010000010.1:12211254-12224044 GCA_027564395.1 Erythroxylum ulei | reverse complement strand
CTTGACATAGCCATTAGGTGTGAGACTGATCATTGAAGATTGGACCGATCGGCCCATGGGTCGTTTTGACTGGGCTCAGGCCCTGTACGACCAACCCGACCAAGTACTTTTTTCGTTCTATTTTGTTACTAAAATTAAGTATGTCGAGTGTATGTTTGTGCTCATGAAATGAAATCTAAAATAAAAATCTTTACTTCTAGCAAAAAGACCATACTTATACAAATACCTAATATCTTTATAAACCCTATCCATAACATTGGATGATGATCTCCAGGACCAACAAACTTATTATCTTTATTACGTCTCTTTGGACCTTTATCTTATATTTATTATAAGTTACGTGTTATTCTTGATAAGTATGAAGAATAGTTCAAAATTCAAATGTTTTTTTTTTCTTGGTACACATTACTATTTTAATAATTAAAGTGAAACAATTAATAATGGTTGGTTTAAGCTCAATGACGGAGCCAAAAATTTAAGATAAGAGGGCTCAAATATTTAATTTTTTTAAATCTTGAGGGACTCAATGCACCACTAAACTCCAAATAACCCTGCCTTTATATATATATATATATATATAAAATAAAAAATATTTAAATTTTAGGAACTCAATGTACCATTGAGTCCCAAGTAACTTCGTCCATGTTTAAGCTAAACCTTGGAAAGCTTCCATATAGGTCATCATGTTTGGAAAAGGATTGGCATAAATAAACAGGCTTTTGACTTCGACCTATACATAGGATTCCCAAAATGTGGCCCCTTATCTATATTCATTATGCTTTTTCTAATATATTTATAATCCAACGCTTTATAGGATGTCCAGTTAATCCTTATTCCTTAATTCAATTCCATGCAGTGCAAACCTTGACTCGGTGATTCTTTAGTTAAGGAGATCATCGAAGCTCGCACATCCAGACCATGTGCAAATGTCAACAGCTTCCGTCAGAAGTTGCCTATAATGTGCATGGCCCGGCACGCTTTGGCAGTAACCTCGTATTACGTATAAATACGATACACTGATGCAACTTGTCACCAGGAACTCCTGATGAGGAGATTAGATGCGATTTAGCTGTTTAAAATATATATTATTACACCAGGACCAGGTGACTGACTGCTAACTTAATTATATGTATGCCACACTTACTAAAATAATGTCTGAAGATGATGAACACCATTTTCCAGTGTTATTTTATAACGTTGTCGTCGCCTCCATTCGTTTTTTAAGAAAGCCTGGTGACGTATTGCACAATAACTTAATCACCTCCATCGCTTTTCATCAGTTTAATTGTGCATTATATCTTGATTATGATGTTTGTTCAGACTTTAGACGCAAATACATCCCACAAAAGCCATCACAATTCACCCTACGTTGTTATGTGAGCTTCTGTTCAAATTCGACCATGATTCTCCAACTATTAACTAGATTCTGAATTTAAATAGTTAAAATACTATGACACTACTTGATATCATTCTAATTGAAAAAGGTTGTGTTATTAAAACAAACGGATCCTATTGAAAAATTAAAATTAAATCCCAAATCAATCATCAATTCAGTAAAAGAACATGTTCAATCCTTAGTGGCTTCAACAAAATTCAATCTTTATCAACCTTGTCTATAATTATAACTAATAATAATAAAAAATAGACAAAAATTTAAAATGCCATATATACAACGTTGGAGGTTGAGGGAATTGAAATCCCAACCTCTTCTCCTTAGGTCACTTGCTAACTACTAAAGTAAAGTCTTATACCATGTTGCTATTAAAATTTGTCACTAATTTATGTAGATTAGATTTTAACTACATGCAAGTATCTAGGGTTGACCGCAACTTGGAGAATACATAGTTTTAACTTTTTAATCCTTAATTCGTTATATGTTCAAAAGAATTATACTCATTTGCAATTTATGAATAAAATTCCTTGCAGTATCACCATTAATATTTATTTCTATTTTAGCCCTACTTCTTTTCTTCTTTAACTGAAGCTTATACTTACTACTGTATCTTTGCGTGCATGGGTGAATGTGTTCTTTTCCTTGTTTCTTCTTTTCTAATGGTAATTCTCAGCTCCCGAGAGGGTGGAAAGTTAACAAAAATTTAATGAAAGAAAAGTGGGAGTGATAACTTCAAAACACATAGAGCACACTTTAGGGAAAAGGCACTGTGGTGGTAGAATATATCTTCTTTCGTTATACCCCAAAAATGAAAAGATGGGAAAAGAATATCTTTTTCAACGAATGGACAAGGCAAGATACTATATAGTATTTTAAGACGCAAACAAACTAAATGACAAGTTGCATGTGAATTAATGGAAATGGATTTGTATTTGATTTGATTATGATCTTGGGTTTTGGCTATTCTAGTTTAAGAAATTGATTAAATCATTATCCATATATAGAGTAGGTAAGTAATTGTAGAGAAATTATCAACTGGAACATAATTAATGTTATAAAAATTTCAGTTATTTTTTATATCTCGTATTAGGATAAAAATATAAAGATTAGGACTAGTTATACAACATTTCATATTCAAACAAGAATGTCAAGTAACTTGTGTTTCATGCCATATCATAATCATTTTTATTTTTTATTATAAATGATTGAGACTCAGAATTTTAAAGCACATTTTAATAAGGAAATGGGTAGAAAAACGATCATTTTTACTTAAAGCAACTCATACATATAAAATTCAAATAAGTGAGATAAGAGGCTATTAGCATGTGGATTTTGTCAACCTTATTATAAATGTATGATGACCATCAAAGAAGGAAAATATAGAGAAAAATACCTACTTCAATGTGTATTACATGTTATTGCTCTATTCTTAAGAATTAGTGAAACCTTATCTTGGCCATTTTAAGCTAGTAGCAAGATTTGAAGATTTTGAAGAATATTGTCCACAATTTTAGTTCTTTTTATATTATTCCCCTATATAGATTAGTATTATAATCATGTAATTATGATAAGAGAATTTTCTTTCTTTTTTAAACTTATAGATACTATTTAAATAGGTTATGTATATTGTTCTTTTTTATCAATGAAAATACTTTTTAGACATTATTCTTTCTTAATATCAAGAGCCTACTACGATTTTTTTCCTTACCCATAGTTTCAATTAGCCATTTCACAAGATACTATTTTCCATCAATATTATTACTATGAATTCAACACCAAACATTATAACTTAAATTGCAACAATCACATCACTCCCAATTACTAATATAACCAGTCTTATCACTATCATCATAGATACAAGCAATAATTTGATTTGAAGAACTAAGTACAATCAGTACTACTCACTTGTGACCTATTTGGTTATATTAACATTAGCATTCCACTACCTTTGAAGTCTAGCATGTCCTTTGATCATGAACCTCACAAATTTCTTAGTGACAAAAAGTTGATTGGTTCGTCTATTGTTATCTGACTACAACTCTCTCTTTTTTGTTATGTCAGTAGCTCTGGGATGACTATATCCTATGTCTTTTGAAAAACCCTTGAAACCTATTTGTTTTTTACAATATTCCACTACTTACTGGACACTTCTACAATTTCATCTCCACATTATTAAGAAAGGTTGCTCTTTCATCACATAGTACTTATTAACTCTCTCTTCTAATATTAAAGATATCATTGCTATTAAAAATCTGATTTACAAAGAGTTTTAAAATAAGCATTACACAATCTCCAAAATCTTTTTTGGATTAAAAAAAAAGGAAATAGATCTAATGAGGATCTTACTCTATATGCTCTCAATTGACTCACATTAGACTATGGATCCTTTTTCACTACCATAGATAACCATGATAGTTCATTTTCTTTCTCGAACCTCCATCTTAAGCTCCTTCTTTATGAACAACATCTCACTATGATTAACCTGAAATCGCCTTTGCAACAATTATGAGTTTTGGGGACAAAATTAGTGACAACAATTGTCAATAAGGAAACCACCATTTCAAAAATATAGGACAACATAACTATTACCTAAATTCACCAGAAACTAATTCCTAATTTTTCAATAATCCCATTGTCTTATCTGTTGGGTCGGGGCACTAGGTTGATAAAAATTCTATTTCATTAGCCTAAACAAACCTAACCCAGTATCCACCTTCATTTCACCCAATTCCTTTTACTTAGTCCAATCACCCATTTGACTGAATTATAGAAACTTCTATAAAAAAATATTAAATTTGATACAAATGGGGCCATATTATTACAAAATGTTGATTTAGGTAGTTGCAAATTTCACAATGCCTAATCCACCTCTTTAAATAATCTTTAAATTGCTTTTTTCATCATGAGCCTTCATAATGAACCTAACAATACCTATCTTACCTTAAGTGATAGTTGAATGTATTTTAGACATAGGCATCAGCTCCTATATGAGTCTTGATTTGCAACTTATTGAATATGTGGAATCATATTAAGGATATAACTAGGTGTTCGCTGGTAACGGTAATACTTTTCCCATTACTGATATCTTTTATCTATTGGTAGATTTATTGAAGACAATTCTTATTGCATTGAGTTTGGCCCTTTTAGTCTTAATGTGATGGATATATGAACTCATCAATGACTTTTATTTCAATACCTTTACACTCATGGAATTTTATATTGTGTCTTTTGCCTTCTTACTTCCTAATAAGATGAACTTGTTGAATATAAAATCTAGTACATTATAGAAATTACCTCACTTTTTTTTAATAAATGTCTCTCTTCCAAAAGTTTTTTTTGTTTGAAGCTCTTTTCACTGTTTTTTTATCTTATAGCCTTCTTCTTAGATCTGTCCTCAATCATAAATCCCCTTATAAGACCTTTTTAATCTAAACCCAACCTCTCACATATTCATGTCTTTGGATGTTGTTGTTTCCCTTTCCTTGGATCCACACAATTTGGCAAACATACTCCCAAGTTCACACTATATATATTTTTTCAGATACCTACCCCAATACAAAGGTTACCACTACCTTGACCACACCATCACCTCCAGTTCTACAAACTACACGTATCTTTAATTCACTTTCACTTTTACCACACTCAACATATTAACAATCAGTAGTTACTCAAACTCAATACAACACTTG
Source organism: Erythroxylum ulei (assembly GCA_027564395.1). Classification (NCBI taxonomy): domain Eukaryota; kingdom Viridiplantae; phylum Streptophyta; class Magnoliopsida; order Malpighiales; family Erythroxylaceae; genus Erythroxylum; species Erythroxylum ulei. Next base: position 12,218,962 of record JANITX010000010.1, on the reverse strand, counting down.
TATTCCTTGCAACTTCTCTAATTATATCACCTATCACACCTCTACTCAAGAATATGATCCTACTTCTTTCACTCAATTCAAAGAATTACTCCACTAGCATCAGGCTACATAGGTTGAGTTCAAAGTTCTCTATAATAACCAAACTTGGACCCTTATTTCTCCTCCATTTAATATCAATATTATCGATTATGAATGGGCCCTCTACACCAAACATAAAACTCATTAACTCTTTAGACTGCTACAAAGCTTGTTTAGTTGCTAAAGGATATAAAAAATCTCCTAATATTGACTATACTAACACTTTTAACCCTAGTGTCAAACCAACCACTATTTATATCATCCTTATATTAACTCTCACTTTAAAATTAATCCATTTCCTAGCATGATGTCAATAATATCTTTCTTTATGGTCATCTTCAAAAACTTGTCTACTTGATTCAACCATCTTGTTTTGTTGATTCCAATCATTCTCACCGTATTTTTCATCTACATAAAGCCCTTTAGAGTCTCAAACAAGCTCCTCACACTTAGTTTCATCAATTAAGTCAAAGACTTCTTGACTTTAACTACACTTCCTCAAAATTGAATAGCTGTCTTTTCATTCATTCTACCCTTTTAACTTCACTTCCTTAAAATTCAATACCTCTCTCTTCATTCATTCTATCCGTATTGACACCACATTCCTCTTAGTTTATACTGATGATATCTTGGTTATATATTCTTCGTAACCCTTCATCTCTTCTCTCATTCATGTCCTTAACAACACCTTTTCCATCAAAACCTTGTATCTCTTCATTACTTCATTGGTATTGACGTCACATCCATACCAAATGGCCTCCTTACACATAAAAAACAACTCAAGATCTTCTCTTCTTTACCCATTTTACAAATTAAAAAATTGTGCAAGCACCTTACTCCTACTGCCTATCATATAACTATTGGTGCTCTTTAGTATCTTTGCCTCGTTTGTCCTGATATTCAGTTTGTTATTAATAAAGTCTCACAATTCCTTTATTATTCTACCAATCTTCACTAGAATATAGTTAAATGAATTATTTGATATTTTCCGTCAACAACCTCTTATGGGCTACACATAACCAAAGCCTCAATCGTCAATCTTACTGCTTACTCTGATGTTGATTGGGTTCACTGCCTTGATGACTGTCATTCTACCTTTAGTTACTACATTTTCTTGGGACCTAATCTTATTTCTTATAGTGCAAAGAAATATTCTACTATTGCTCATTCTTGTATTGAAGATGAATATAAAAGTATTTCACTTGCATGTACATAATTAAATATCTTTTTGATGAAATTGGCTTATCTAATCACAAACTCATCTTGTGGTGTAATGATTTTGGTGCTGCATTCCTTACTACAAATTCAGTTCGCACCAAGCATATCGAAATTCACAATTATTTTATTCAATGTTTAGTCACCAAGAAATCGCTCTTCATCCATCATATCCCAACTAAAGCACAAATCGTTGATGTCATGGCTAAGGTGCTCGAATCCACTACATTTCACAAACTTTGAGACAAGCTCATTGTTGCTTCACACTTGAGCTTGAGGAAGGATGATTATATTTGAACAATTTTCTCCATAATTTTAGTTATTTCATATTATTCTCATGCATATTTTGTAGTGATATAATCATACAATTGTGATCATTAATTATGATAAGATAATTTTCTTTTTTTTTTACACTTAAAGAAATTGTATAAATAGGCTATGTACATTATTCTTTTTCATCATTGAAATCAATGTTTATACATTACTCTTTCTGCACCAAAACATTCAATGATTATACATTACTCTTTCTGCACCAAAACATTCTTAATGAGTTTGTAATATTCATGCTTTATATGAGAATAAATTTTTTGCATTCCTACTAAGCATTTTCTTACAATAGTTACTTTAAACTAAAAAATCATAAGCAAATAATTTTCCTATGTACAGAAAGTGAAAAAATTAATGTGATGGATGTATGATTCATGTTCTAGCAAAAGTAACGAAAGAATAAGAGTTTTGAGATTAAACTTGCTTTCTTTCTTGTGTATAGTGATATGATAATTGATGCCCTCTTTTTAAAATATTTTATGAAATTAAGGATATAAAAAAGAAAATAATCTTCACCCAAGTCAATACTAAATATGTTGAATAATTTCTAGTTTTTATCTCGAACATAATGTGTGACGAACCCTGATAATTCATTTGATAAACTTAAATGATTATGGATCCAATTATTTATGTCATGAACTTACCTGATATACCTTTATATGAGATACATCTGCACATATAACATGAAGCATAAACCAGGTTCTTGGCAGTACTAGGCAATGTGAAGAAGATGCATGAATGCGTTCTCGGAGGATATGTTCTACGCTCAAGTCCTTGGAACTCTTGGGTTTTCAAAGGCACTAGAAGTGACGCTTCATCTCATGGTTTTACTAACAAACTTTTGGCGTTTTGACTTGTCCATCACCCAACAATAATCTTGGCTTTTATAATATTGATTGATAAAGAGCGTTTGCTTTACATTATTTCTGTGATTTTTAACGGAAACAACAAGTGACTTAACAGATCTGCGATCACCCTAGGCCCATATCAAACTCCTTATTTTGCTACTTTATAGTGCAAAAACTGGGGCTCAAACCTAAACGGGGCTTCTGAATGCCTGTCCTAAGGCACGTTCACGGTTCACTTGAGTTACCTTACTGTGTTGTATCCCTCAACAAAGATGCGAAGAGCTAGGTTTGAGCCATATATATGAAGATCTTCATATATATAGAGATCGTCATATATCTCACAATGTGGCTTGTCTGACTCTAAATGATGAGATATTAGTAGACCTAGGACATGGGCCATCTAACTTTAGGAGATGAGTAAGTTGCCCTCGAGCTTCATCAATAGATCTCGTTGATGGAACTCTACATATATGAAGATCAAGTTCCGAATACTTAATGTCATTTCTTAAGTTACAAGAAATGCTTTTTGGCACCAAATGTATTGTATGCTAGCTAACTTCTGATAGCCTGGAACTAAGATGTCACTTTAATAATTGTTGGAGTCTAGGCAGGCGAATGAGAAAGGGCAGGTTTCTCGGTCTGATTGTCCAAATACAATGAATATGATACTTAAAAAAATAAAACTTTTACTAATTTTGAGAAGCTAGTGAAATCATTTTGAAGCTTTCCTAACTTAAACTTCCAACTCTGAAGTCAATTTTTTTCTTTCTGGATACGTTCCTTCTTCAGCACTTACGTTCCTTTTATGTTAATAAGTCCCAACTTGAAATTTTGAGTCACAGGTTTTTCAGTAGCAGCACGTCGACGAGAAAGGTGGAGGAGTTGGTTATCATTCCTCGTGTTAAAATAATAACGAGATTTCAAGTTGAGAATTTTATGGATATAATTAGGCTTAAGGATTTTGAGGGGATTAGGAATATTTTCTTCTTCCTTTGTTAAATGAACACTAAAGGGTACAATTGGTAACTAAGAATGAAGACACTAGAATGAGAAATGTAATTTACATTGCTTAATTTATGCTTGTTTGGTTGTTATTAGTACATAAGATAAGGATTGACAAATCTAAAATAGATTTTAAATAATTCTGAATTTTTAGTCCTAATGTAGGCGCATGTAAGGGGCAGGTATAGCCTGTAATCGAATATCAGGAATAACAAATAAGCAGTCGTCGGTAAATATAACTTCTTTTTTTCTTCTCTTTTTCTTTGTGTTTCATCTCAACTGAAACCTTCTATTTGAGAATTTATGATTAGTTTAGTTATTTAGACAATACGTCTTTTTGATTGATTCTTGTTAGGATATTATTATCAACATTGCACATTATTTTATTTAATTTATTTAATAATTTATTTATTTATTTCAATGGTTTTTTATTATGTTTCTAAATTTTATTCTTATAAGAAAAATCATACACAATTATTTAAAAAATAATAATTAATTGAATCACACCCAAAAGGGTTTATTTTGTTAGAGTTGACAAAGTTAGAATGTACAATAATAGCTGCAAATGTAGGAGATTTTTACCACTAAATTCTAGAAGAGTCACTTCTATCATCATATCAACTTCTCCCCATTCTTGGTATTGTATCTCCTCCTTCAAGTAGCCTTCATTTGAAAAATATTAAACCATTAGTATAACTTTTTAGATTCATGCATCAAGTACACCCTACAGACATGCTTCCAGACTGATATAGCTTAAACGTCAAGCCTGAAATGAGTCTTAGTAAACCACCCAAAGGGAAAATACAAGATAGTCACTCCTTTTTTTTTTATTGGACAAGAGTGTTTGGAGATTTAGGCAGACCTGCGGGAAGGTAGCCATAAGTTTTGACAAGATAAATAAGTGAAAAAAGGTTAAATGCCCCACAAAACCCTACGTGTAGACTTTAATAATTATGAGAATTCCTTTCCTCTAAAGAATGAGTTGTTATAGGAAAAATCTCTTATTAGAGGTTGACATAATAAATAAATATGCATATAGGTTTCATACTTGTATATATTCAATTTTTAGACAATTTAACCACTATCTTCATGTGCAATTTACAAGAATGGATCTGTGTAAGACTATCTTTATGAATTGTAAGAAGAATGATGTTATAAAAAAACTAAAGAGGATAAAATAATAGAAATTTTATTGAATCCAAAGTAGCTTCTTCTAGCTTTATGGTTCGTCTTAATCTAGACTTAGGTTATGCAAAGATAAGACTCCATAAGCCTTCACTAAGTGCCCAACCCATTTTTGCCTAACTTGTTACCTTCAAGTACAATAACAAAAAGATCAGACCTAAGAAGAGGAATTTTTCTTCGAAGTAGGACGTAAAGGCAAGCAACTCTATTTTAAGCCATGCTATGGTCAAATGCAGATGTGTTGAGGCTTTGGATTACCTAAAGATAACAGGAAGTTAGAAAAGAATTCTTTAGTGGTGGTGTGCCAATAGGTCCAAGTTAATTTTACCAAGATAAGAATTCTTCAAATTTCTTGAATACATTAATAAATGTAGGCCTATAAGCCTTATGAGATGTTTTTACATAGGCTCTTCTTATTATGGAGACTTATAGTGAAAAGGTGAATGTAGAGTTTGACAAAATTGTCAGTTTATGCCCTACAACCAACTTGGTTTACACCCTATAGCTAATCAATTGGTCTTAGTTTAGTAACAATTATTTAAAGGAATTCTATACATACTTATATGTATATAATAAAGTCTATGAGATAATTATACATAAATGAAATTATGATGAGATTATAATTAGGAGATTCATATTACATTTATGTATTATCCCTAGTTTGTTTATAGTCATTGTTTTATTAAGACTAGAAATTAATAGAATGTAAAAAGACTAGCAAACAATATGATTTTCATTATGAATGAAGTAGTTGATCTCTTAGGCTAAAGTATAGAGATATTTAAACAAATGTATGGGTGCTTATTAGAGAACAAGTTCACTGAACTGACTCGATATGAGAAATCCATTTGGAAAATTACTTCTATTTCTATGAAAATTCTAGTTGTGATGATTATATAAGTAGTCCTTTGACTTGAGATCTCTAAATCTTATATAAGGATTACTATGTTTTGATAATACTTATGACCTATTCTAATAATGGATAACTCATTCGACAAGGATTAGATGCAGCATGACCTATATGGAGGTAGTTGAGTGATCAAGATAGAATTCATCTCCCTAAAGTAATTAGGGAGAATATTCCACTATTCTAGATTAGTATTGATTCGAGAATCCTTGGCCAAGACAGAATGACATTCTGTAAATAGTTTACAAATGTCATTAATTGAATAAATAGCTAATGGCAGAGAACTAATATGATTAGACTCAAAATAGAGTATATATTAATTCTATGCTCTATGTCTAATCAGAATATTATATGATGAAATGATTGAATTATATAGAAAAATCATGCATAGAAAAGTTAGTCAAAACCACTTTGGCATTCTTGAATATTTAGGTTTTCATGATGTGTTGCTTGATAATTGTAGGTTGCCTAATGTTTTAATAGGTATTTTAGTATGTTTATAGTTGTTAATTAATTGATTCATGCATGTTTAGGTTTAGAATTGTGTTAGTTGGTTAGATATTTGCATTTTGAGTGTTATGTGGATTAGAGCATGCTATTGAGCTTTAATTTTTTATTTTTGAAGTGCCTTGATGTGTTTGATAGAGTTTGAGATCAAATATCGGAGAACAGAGAAGATTTGGAGGAAGCCCGACAGAGGACCTAGGGCCACGATTGTGGCCCAAGACAGAGACCCTTTTATCAGGCCACGATCGTGGTAGAGACCATTTAAGCTAACCGCAATCGTGGCCTGGGGGGCCATAATTGTGGCCTATGCAAGAATAATGTGCACTGACCTCTCGAACTTAATTTTTTGCTGGTTATTTTGGACTCTTAGGCCTAGGTAAAACTTAAGTTTTACCCTAATTTAAAAATACTACATAAGGGAAGAAAAATGACCTAGAAAGAGAGCCTCCATTTGCCATTTTGGGAAAAAGCTAAGGAAGAGGAAGAAGGAAGAGAGAGAAGAACAAAAAGAATAAGGTGGAGCTTCAGTTGCTCTAACTTCCAATCCTCTGAGTTATCTTTCCTTTTTTTCATCTTTTATTTCAGTCATTTGATGTAGAAGATGGAATTGATGGTGATGAATCTTGGGTTAAGGATGATCTAACTTCTTTTAGGGACTTATACTTGATTAATGTTAATCTAGCTGCTTTTGTTGTTAATTGTGTTGGGTCATGTGATGTTAGAGTTATGTAAATATAGTACCCTGGAAAGCAAGTATATTTACTTATAACTTAATCTTCTTCCAATTTCTTTTTTGTAATGAAAATATTTATTATTAAAAAAACAAAAGAGTTGGTTTTATTTGTATGAGCATAATATAACTAGTTATAAGGTACTAAGATTCTTTTATAAGTAATATATATATACATGGAGATGTATAGGAAACATGTATATTATTATAATCTAAATTAGTTGATTCACAGTAGAATAATTAAGTTGGTCGCTTGATTATAGTTTAGACTGTAAGGGGCTACGATCGTGGCAGAGACTATTTAAGCTAACCGCGATCGTGGCCTGGGGGGCCATGATTGTGGCCTACGCACGGATAGATGCAGACTGACCTCTTGAACTTAATTTTTTGCTAGTTATTTTGGACTCTTAGGCCTAGGTAAAACTTAAGTTTTACCCTAATTAAAAAAGATTACATAAGGGAAGAAAAATGACCTAGAAAGAGAGCCTCCATTTGCCACTTTGGGAAAAAAGCTAAGGAAGAGGAAGAAGGAAGAGAGAGAAGGAAAAAAAAAAGAAGGTGGAGCTTCAATTGCTCTAACTTCCAATCCTCTGAGTTATCTTTTCTTCTTTTGATCTTTTATTTCATTCATTTGATGTATGAGATGGAATTGATGGTGATGAATCTTAGGTTAAGGATGATCTAACTTCTTTTAGGGACATATACTTGATTCATGTTAATCTAGTTGCTTTTGTTGTTAATTATATTGGGTCATGTGATGTTAGAGTTATGTAAATATAGTGCCCTGGAAAGCAAATGTATTTACTTATAACTTAATCTTCTTTCAATTTCTTTTTTGTAATGAAAATATTTATTATTAATAAAACAAAAGAGTTTGGTTTTATTTGTATGAGCATAATATAACTAGTC
>JANITX010000010.1:12191598-12204787 GCA_027564395.1 Erythroxylum ulei | reverse complement strand
TTTTCGGTTTTATGTAGCTAAATTTTATGGCTGCACATTTAGCATTGAATTGCTAAATATAAGGTGAGTTTTTATCACGCTTCATCATCATTAAATGGTTTAATGGTGTCTTTATTATATGGTTTAATGATTTTATCATTAAATGGTTTAATGGTTGTCATTTAATGTTGGCATGTCGAAAAACTTGTAAACTTTTTAGCATTCTTTTGATTAAAGAAGGAAGTAATGCATTTGACGTTCTCTCTCCCTTCTTTCATTTGATAACCGAAAATGAGTGTCTTGCTTTTGTTTTTTTTTCTTTTCATCTAGCCATATTAAACAAATGAGAAGATCTCATTTATTACTCTCTCTTTCATTTTGATTAAGTGAAAGAAGTGGTAATCACCCTCTCCTTCTTCCTTTTACCGAAATTGGTAATGAGAAGAGTCTGTCATTTTCTTTCTTTCAAATAAGGAAATCCTCTTCAATATTTCTTCTCCTTTCCCACCAAAGGATCTTGTTAACCAAGTTGTCCAAGGAGAACAAGTGGTAAATCGGATTTGTTAAGGATACAATAGCGAGTAGAGGATAGCACATTGAGGAGTTAAAGTTGTAGCAAAGGAGTCGGTAAAATTTCGATCATCTTTTGTTATTCATTTTCCTAATACCTTATCATGTATGGATTAAAACATATTGATTTGGTTATCATGCTTCCGCTGCGTTTTGATTTTGGAAATTTTTTTTGAAATCTACTATTTAGCCAAATCTAGTATGCTTTTGTTTTCGATCCAACATATGGTTATTTATTGTAATTACACGCTTCGGTAATAAATTAAGAGAGTGAACTGAATGCAAAATGATTAGGTTGGTTAATGAGAGTTAAACAATCTAATGTATCACATAAATAATCAAATCAGTAATTAAATAGAGAGAGATCTCGTGTTAGGACCAGGTTGTTTATTGGAATGTTCATGAATTAATTAGGCTGTAGGTTGTTTTCTTATTCAACAGATTACATGTTCAGTAACTCAATTTAATTAGAGTTGATGATTTAGGGCTTGGTGATTACAACTCGAGAGAGACTAATCCACCCTTTGAAATTCTAGGACTGACACCGCATTAACACAAAAGTGACTAAGTTAACAATGACGATAAGATAAATCCCTTTTCTCATTATTTGTTAATCTTCCTTTTTTGAATTTCAATTGTCAATTGGCGGTGTTCAAATTTGATTTATTGCATTAATTTAGAATTCTCATTTCAATCACTCTATATTCAATTGTTTACATTTTTATTTAGTTTTTATTTTTGTTTTAATTACATTTTTAGGCTTTAGACAAATTAGGATTCGATTAGTTCACTAATTCCTCGTAAGATAGACACCTTATATAGTATGCTATAACTCGTGCACTTGTGAAAATATTGAGTGTTTTATAAGATTAAAACTTGCTCAACAAGTTTTTGGCACCGTTGTTAGGGAATTAGTAGGATTAGTTTAATTCTTTTAGTCTAAATAGTTTTCACCACTTTTGTGTCAGTGAATTTACATGAACATAAGAGTTACTAGAAATTCGAGTCGAATCACTGAAACACTAGAGCTTGACATCGCTCGTTTAAAGTAAGCAATCCAAAGAGCTAGACTCGAAGAGGAAGAATATACCTAAGAAACCATGATAGAGGAATTTTATCAAAAGTTTCAGCAGGGAGGAAACCAACCATGGACCCCCATGGATTTCATGAGACCAGGGTTCAATGCAACCAATCAAGGTGTCACTAGACCACCTGTTCAAGCAACTTTGCTTGAAATAAAACTAGCTTTATTAAACATGCTGCAAACTAATGTTCAATTTTACGGGCTGACTAATGAGGATCCTAACGCTCATATAGTCAATTTCTTAGAAATATGCGATACTTTCTGATATCATAGGATGTTGGAAGACGTTGTTAAGAGGAGGCTCTTCCCTTTCACACTAAAGGATAGAGCTAAGGCATGTATCACCCATTAAGTCCTGTGAATGTTACAAATTGGGAACAATTAGTGTGAGCATTCTTAGATAAGTAATTCCCCTTCACGAATACTACAAAAATAATCAAGAAAATCACAAACTTTCAACAAAGTGATGGGGATTCACTTTATTAGGCTTGGTAAAGGTACTAAAATTTGCAAAGGAGGTGCCCTCACCACAACCTACCTAAGGAGTTCCTTTTGCAAACTTTTTATAATGGAGTGCCACCCACTAGAGGCACCATTGATGCAGCATCAAGAGGACCTTTGATGAGGAATATGGTGGACAAAGTGAAGGAGTTGTTGGAGGAAATGGCTAGTAACAGTTGTCTTTGGACCATGGATAGGAGTAGACAACATACAACCCTCCACTAGCAAAAAGGAGCCGTTGACCCGATCAGGGAAATGCAAGCAAAAATTGATATGAGAACCTCTTCTTCAGCTCCTATGAAAGCTATTCAACAAAGATGTGAGCTATGTAGACAAAATGACTATGACACTATTGATTACTTTTTGATGAAAGACCATGAATCGGAATAAGTTAACTACATAGGAGCCCAATTTAGTCGAGAAGGGGGGAACAACCCCTACTTAAACATATATAACTTTAGGTGGAAGAACCATCCGAACTTCTCCTGATCAAACAATGCGAGAGGTCAATTTCTACCTTAAGGGCCACCTAGTTTCCATCAAGAGAAACCAAACTCGATGTACGCTAAGTTAGATAAGATTTTAGAAAAGATTGGGGGGGGGGGGGGCATGAAAGACTTTCACAAGAGGCTATAAGGAAAATTTAAAAAAGTAATAAAGAACCATAACTCCTTCATACACAACTTAAAAGTCCAAATGAGCCAATTAGCAGACATGTTGTTGAAACGAAATGCGGGAATCCTTCCTAACAATACAAAGATGAATACAAAGGAAAGGATAATGGTAATCACCCAGGCTGCTGAAGAAAAGCCCAATCAAGTTAAAGATGATGGGGAAGAAGAAAGGAGAAAAACCAATGAAATATCATGAAATATCAACCTCTGATTCCATACCCTATTCGAGAGATGAGGAAATCAAATGAAGTATAATTGAATAAAGTTCTAGATATAATAGAGCAATTAAAAGAGCGACTAGCTCATATAGAATCTATAAAAGAGAAGCTGGAGAATGAAGTGTTAAGCAAAAAGAACTCTATTAAAGTGATAGCACTATCACAAAAGCGAGATGATATGAGAGATTTTTACATCCCATGCACTATTGGTAATGTTAGAATGGGTAAGGCGTTTGCACATCTAGGAGCTAGTATAAGTATGATGCCTTATACCTTGTGTAAGAAAATGAAGTTAGGTGAAATAACGCCCACCAGGATACGTGTTCAAACAGTTGATAGATCAATCCACCATCCTAGAGGTGTAGTCAAAGATGTTCTGGTTAAGGTCGGCATGCTCACTTTTCCCATAGATTTTGTAATCTTAGATATAGAAGAAGATGTGGAGACACGTATTATCCTAGGTAGACCGTATTTAACCATTTCTTAGTCTATCATAGACGTTGATGGTGGCATATTGACTTTAAGAGTGGGGGATGACAAGGTGTAATTTAAAGTGTCTAATGTTAAAAGCAACTCTCTCAAATCCATGGATGCGATAAAGTGTAATGAATGTTAGGAAGAAGTTGAGCAAGTTTATATTTGTAAGGACTCATTAGAATGACCACAAATTCGATAAAAGACTCAAATGAAGAAAAAAAATGAAAAATAAAGGTGGTAAGAAGCATATTCTGGTAGCTCAAGTACAATTTATGAAAGTTATAGTGGCGCTACCATCACATGACCATTTGAACCACCATGAGCAAAAAAAGAAAGTCGAGCAAGCGACAATAAACAAATCATTGTATGGGAGGTAACCCATGATTTTTAACTTTTTTTTGTTTCATCATTCATATTAGATTAGGTTTCCAATTATGTTTGTGTGTGCTTTTGAAATAAGTTGAACAACTTGAGGAGATTGAGCATAAGGATGACTTGGGAATTCCTACCTTTCTCTTGTTCATAATGGATCAGAATGTTTTAGCAAGGGAAACAATGAGGTGATGATGCAATTATAAGGTGTGGAAGGACCTTGGGAGTTAAATGAGGAAAGGAAGCAAAAATCAGGAACGAATGCAGAAATTTGTAGGGCCATGATCGTGACCTACGGCAGGGCAAATGGAGAACACGCAAATTCCCTTCAATTTTCTCCCAATTTTACCTCCCACCCCCACCTATATATTTACACTCACCCTCACTTTTCCTACACATATCATTCTCTAACTCTCTCTAAAATCAAGAAGCAAATTCCCTCTCACTTCTCTCCACAACCATCCTTAAAGTCATTATCTCTCTCTAACTTCCTCACGCCTCTCATTCCAATAGGACTGTGAATTAAGCAAATGATCAAGCGCACTTAATTGAAGGGCAACAAGCGTTGGGTAGTGGATAAAGAAACCGGGCTACGGAGCGTGGAGCACCCTTTCTGATTTACTTGGAAGAGGAAGGTAAGAGCTTCCAAACCCTTAGTCTGAAAAGAATTATTATGCCTCGATATTTAGATTTTGACATATTAGAAACTATTGGATTAAGAGAACGGGTTGAAAGTTTAGGGGGAAGAATTCGTTAGGAAAAATACACTTTTAGTATGTCATATACAAAGAACTTACCCTAGAATTCTTCACCTCTGTCCAATATGAGCTTAGTGACCCTAAGGATCTATGGTTTTGATTGCAGGGTCAACTGTATGAGTTGAACTACTAGATGCTGTGTGAAATTGGTGGATTCCCTGGATCGACCATAGTAGACCAGCACAATGACTTTCATGCCACATACTATTAGACTAAATTGACCAGGTTGGAGAATTTTGACTCTAAAAATGCTCATAATAATATAATTCGGTGTCACGAGTACTTACAAGTTTATATGTCAAACAATGTTTTGATGCAATTTCAAACACTAACAAAGCTATTACAGATAATGCCAAGGTTTTGAAGGAAATCGCGAAGGAGCAACAGAGACAACACTAAGACATCTGACGTATTCATAATTACTTCGTTGTTCAAGACGTGGAGATTCCACGTCTGACACCATCGCCATCACCACCTCAATTGCCATGATAGTTTCTTATACTCTAACCCTTATCTTTTCATTTCTGTCTTTATTTTGTTCTTATGTTTTTGTATTATTTTATTTTGATCCCCACCTTGTATGTTATTTTTCCTTCTCACATTGAAGACAATATGTTGTCCAAGTGTGGGAAGAGTTGTGTTATGTGCATTATATGGTTTATTTTAAGTGTGAATTTTACATATTATATTTTAGTTTTTTTTAGGTTTTCATGATGTGGCTCGTGTGAATATGTCAATGGTTAGGACTTAGCGAAATCAGTTTACCTTTGAACATAGTCTTTTAAGTTGCTAAGATTTATTAGCTTGTGAAATTAGGATCCTAGGTTGCTTTGGTTAAATATTTATGTTACTTAGGATATGATGTTAGTTCGTTCTCACTAGGAATTTGACACATTCATTTATAATTTTAGATCAATCGAATAACTAACATCGTTAGTATCTTTTCATGGGAATGATTAGCTAAAGAAATGAGGTAGGCAAGAAAATTTTAAAAAAATGTGAGTTTTTGTTTAATAAATAACTATTATGATGGCCCTTTTTGAAACAAATATGGAGCTAGGAGCCACTTGAGAATGTGATCTAGCTAAGTAACCGAGGGACATTCATCACAAATGTTTGCCCTCGCGTCAAAAGTCTATAATGACATTCCAACCAAGCCACTTAATAAAAACATGCCCTAGTTACGTAACCGAGGGACATTCATCACAAATTTTTGCCTTCGCGTTAAAAGACGAGGTTTATGTTAATGAAAATTAACAAAAATAGTGTATTGTTTAATAAATCCTACTAATCTTTTTTAATAGCATGACTTCTCATGAAAAGTTACTTAAGGATAGTTACAATTTTGATTGGCTAACTAATTATCAATGTGTGTGTGTTAGTGATAGGAGTGAATGAATTTGACATCAAGTCTTGATTAGTATGTATATTTAGTCCGAAGTACTTAGACACATATTTCATAAGTTAATAAGTTAGAACAACTTGAAGGATTGTATTTTTAGTTAAATTTGTTTCGTAAAGTTCAATGCCATTATACCATTATTGCATATGTGTGTGTTATTGTTTGTGTTTTTTTTTGGCTTGAGGACAAGCAAAAGTTCAAATGTGGGGATGGTGATAGTTATAGGTTGAATGATGTTTTAATAGGCATTTTAATATGTTTTATTTGTTAATTAATTAATTCATGCATGTTTAGGTTTAGAATTGTGTTAGTTGGTTAGAAATTTGCGTTTTGAGTTTTATGTGGGTTAGAGCATGTTATTGAGCTTTAATTTTATGTGTTTGAGATCAGATATCGAAGAAGGGAGAAGATTTAGAGGAAGCCCAATGGAGGACTTAGGGCCAAGGGCTATAATCGTCCAAGAGACCCTTTCATTAGTGGGTCATGAACATGACAGAGATCATTTTAGCTAGCCATGATCGTCGTCCTCTGTGAATAGATGCAGATCGGCCTCCTGAACTTAATTTTTCACTGGTTATTTTGGACTTGTGGACCTAAGTAAAACCTAGTTTTTACCCTAATTAAAAAAGACTATTAAGGGAAGAAAAATAACTAAAAAAGAGAGCCTCCATTTTCCATTTTGGGAAAAAGCTAAGGAAGAGGAAGAAGGAAGAGAGAGAATAGGAGAAAGAAGAAGGTGGAGGTTCTTCTTTGAAGATAATATAATATATCTGGTTTTGTTTGCTACTTAGTTTATAGTTTTAAAAAATACCTTAATAATGACTTCTTCATTTAGGTCTTACTTACCTTTAAGTATTTAACCACAATAGTATTAATCACTTCACCCCTCTATAAGGTTATGTCAGACTTGCAATTATGTTCTCATAAGTAAGACTTGCTTTTGTGTCTTCTTATATCCCCAGCCTGTAATTCTCAATAAGAAATTGCCTAAGATATCCTTTTTTTTATAACAAATCGATGGCCTTCCTTAAGCCTCTGCATTCCTTTAGTTTTGTTTCTATAATCTTGTAAAAATAATAATAAAGGACTCATTTAACCTTCTAGACACGAAGTTAATTACTAATGGTTTTGTCAGATTTATAATATTGTTGCTACAAGTATAATTAAGTATAAGGTTTAATGATGTTTTCAATTGTGATAGAGGTGTATTATCAGATTTTCATACTTTGATACTTCCTTCTATATGTTTCTTTTCCTTAGCTCTCTCATGTTGGACCATTGAAACATATTCTTTATTCCTACTATGTCCTCTAGCTTCATAAGATGGTTGTTCCATCTACCTTATAGAATATTCAACTTCCTTGAAAATGATGAACCTTTATGCCTGCTCTTATAGTTACTCTAAAGTACACACCTTATCCATTAAGAGAGACTTCCATATGGGTTAGTGACAGTGTCGGATCTTTTTTAAATGCAATGACCACTATTATGGAGTAAAAATCACTATTTGTTAACTAATCAAGATTTTATTTTTTTTTCCACTTTCTCCTAACGTGTTTCATCTTCTTTCTTTATGTTTCTATTGTTTAGGGGTGATATTTTATTTGTTTCACCACTAAAAGTGTGGGCTACATGGTTCCTATTTGTAAGGACCTAAAGCCTATATATTTATTATCATTATGTTGAAGTTTCAAGTGAGTGTGAACAATAAAAGATTTTTTTATTTCTCTACTGTTCATCTTCTTTTCTCTTTCTACATTTGGTATCAAAGCAAGTTGTTGTGATTTATGGGAAACAAAGACACCGAGAGCAAGAAAAGAGAGAGAGAGATCATATAAGAGAGCGAGAGTGAGCAGTGACAAAAAAAAAGAAAAGGAGAGTGAAATGGTAGCTGGCAAAGTTATCTCGAGTGCTCCTAATGTTCCTATTTTCAATGGAATCAATTATCGGTTTTGGTATGTGAAAATGTGGATATTATTCAGGTCACTAGAGTTGTGGGATTTGGTGGAAAACAGTGAGCTTGTAGATCCAGATCAAGCTACACGATTGACAGCAACCTAGAGAAATGAGTTGGAGGAGAAGCAGAAGAAAGATGTGAAGGCCCTATTTCTCATCCAATAAAGCATGGATGATGTCGTATTCCCAAGAGTGATGGGAGAAAAAATATCAAAAAGAGGCATGGTATTTGCTTCAAGAACACTATCAAGGGTCAAACAAAATTGTTGCGGTGAAATTACAATCTCTTTGATGCAATTTCGAGACTTTGTCAATGACGTCCACATATTCACTATCAAGGGTGAAACAAAATTGTTATGGTGAAATTACAATCTCTTCGGTGCAATTTCGAGACTTTGTCAATGACGTCCACATATTCAATGCAATATTTTTCTATCAAAATCTCTACTTTTGTGAATCAAATTTGGTATTTTGGTGAAGATTTTTCGGAATAAAAGATTGTTGAGAGGGTTTTAAGAAGCCTTCCCCTAAATATAATCATGTCATTGTAGTTATAGAGGAATCTAGGGATTTATCTAATTACTCATTTGTTGAGCTAATGGGTTCTTATGAATCTCATAAAGCTCGATTGAATAGATCAGCTAGGACATCTTTAAAGTAAGCTTTTCAAACTAAGCTTCATGGGAAGTACTCCAATGCCTCAAGAAGAGAAGGAGGATCTAATGGTAATCGAGGATATGGGCAAGGGCATGGAGGTTTAAGTAATGGCAAAAGTTGTGGAAGATCTATGTCCAAAAAAGAAACCAGGGTAATGTTAACTCTCTACTTGCATGTTTTTATTGTGTTAAGACTAATCAGGTTGAGAAAAATTGTTGCTACAAAAATAAATCATATCATAGAAAAAATGCAATTGAGTTATAATTGCAAAAAAAAAAATATGGCTATATAATAAGAAATTGTGAAGTCAATGAGCAAGCAAACTTTCTCGAAAGGAAAGATAATTGTTTACAGAATTAATTTGTTTCTTGTTTAACTGCTAATGGTGCTATGCCTTCAGAAGTTTGATATTTAGACAGTGGCTACAGTAATCACATGATAGGAAAAAAATATTTTATGGAGATTGATGATTTAATGACATCAAAAGTGACCTTGGGAAACAATAGTTAAGTTCAAATTAGTGATGTTGGCACAATGCCTGTGATTTGCAAAACTGGTACAAAATACATCCACAATGTCATGTATGTTCTTGGCTTAGTTAATAATCTTCTGAGTTTGAGTAAATTAATGAAGAAAGGTTTCTATCCTATCTTTGACAATGATGAGTGTTTAATTTATGATAAAAGGAACAGATATTTAGTGCATTCAATAAAACTGTCTGAAAATAAATTGTTTCCTATCATGTTTTCGCAATTGGATCTTAATGCCTTTATAACCTCAAGTGATGGTTTAGTGCTCTATTATAGAAGGTTTGCTCATCTCAATTTTAACGCATTGTAAAAGTTACATAACCAGAATATGGTGATAGGACTTCCTACGGTATAAATCAATGATTCCAAAGATGTGAGCATTGCATTTTTAAGAAACAACATCGTGAAAAGTTTCCAATGAATAAGTCTTGAAATTCAAAACTAACCTTTAATGCTTGTTCATGTGGATATTAATGGCCCATTATAGACACCATCATTAAAAGGAAGAAAGTATTTCCTAATCTTTGTGGATGATTTTTCAAGAATGGTAGGGGCATATTTTTTAAGGAAAAAGGAGAAGCACTTGAATGCTTCAAGAAATCCAAAGCAGTGGTAGAAAAGGAGTTTGAAAATTCTATCATTAGTTAACGAACTGATCATGGTGGTTAATTTACATCCCAAGAATTTAAATCATTTAAAAACCAATTTAGGATTCAAAGGCAGTTGACAACAAGCTATACACGATGACAAAATGGGGTAGCAGAGTAGAAGAATAGAAAATTCATTGAAGCAGCTAAGAGTATGTTGAATGATAAGCACCTTCCATCCTATTTTTAGGCTGAAGTGGTGGCTACACTAGTTTAGGCTCTCAATCAGTAGCGAACATGAGTTATTGAAGGGAAAACTCCTTATTAAGCTTGGTTTGGCAGGAGGTCAAATGTAAGTCATTTGAGGATTTTTGGATCCATTTCATATGCTCATGTTCCAACAGAATTTAGATGGAAACTTGATAAGAAAAGCACCAAGTGTGTGTTCATTGGCTATAGCAAAGACATAAAAGGCTACCGGCTCTTTAATCCTATCATCAAAACATTAATCACTAGTCGAGATGTAATTTTCAATTAAGATGAGGCTTAGGACTGGGCAAAAGGAGATACAGTGTAGGTTGATAAAGAAATCATATCTTTAGATTTGGATTTTACCAGTTCAAATTCCAGCTCAGGTGCTTCCAGCTCCAACTCACCTACTCCTTTCTCAATTGACTATACTTCAGAATCTCCTCTAAGAAAGGTAAGAAGTTGATATGATATTTATGCTTCCACTAAATTTGCTTGCATTGCCATGGAACCTACTTGTTATGAAGATGCAACTAATAAAGAAGAATGGGTTACAGTAGTGACAGAAGAGCTAAAAGCTATTAAAAAGAACCAGATATGGAGTTTGTAAGATTTTCCTAATGGAAAAGATGCAACTGGTCTCAAATGGATTTTGAAATCCAAATACAATCCAGATGGTACATTAAAAAGGAATAAAGCACACTTGGTGGTGAAGGGCTATGCTCAAGTTCTGGGTACTTTTTTTTTTTTTTACTTTTGCTCCCGTTGCACGTTTAGATATAGTGAGATTAATACTTACAATGACTACACATCATGGCTAGTCTATTTTTCAGTTAGATGTAAAATCAACATTTCTTAATGGAGATTTAGGTGAAGATCTGTATGTTAAACAATCTAAATGTTTCAATGTTGGCTCCCGTTTCTGGAACCCAACTCTCTTGCTTAAACATACATCTGTTGGACCCCGCTTGCTTCCAGAGTCCAACGTTTACTCTGATAATCGTGAAATGTGAGCGTGCATATTACCTTGAAGGGTCTTTCATTAAACCCTCATTAGCCATCAAATTTTTTTTCCTCATAACATCCCAAAAATTTACTCACAAATTGTTCCATGGTGTGCTCATACACATCAGTCACTATGCTTGAACTCAATTCTCCTACTTGCGAACAGAATTTGGAAGTCTTCAAATCATGATTTCAATTTGACTTCTTCATAGAAATCATAGATCTATGTTTTTATTTTGCTCTGAAGAAAGAATCACCTTAATCCGAGTTCTACAACTCAAGATATGCTTAAAAAGCTCAAGTCTGCTCAAACCCTAATCATGTTCTCCTAACCTACCTCTTACTTACTTTAATGCAAAATTTATCAATTCAACTCCAAATGATACAAATTTTTATGGAGATAAAGCTACATGTCTCAGGAATCCATTGCTTTAAGAATCACTTCATTTGGAGGTCATATGAGGGAGTTATGATCAAAAGAATACACCATACTTAAACCCCAAATTAATTTAAACCTCTCCTGGCGCGATCGCTATAACTTTCAATCTAGAAGTCAGATTGATTTTGTTTTTAAACATTATCAAGTAGACGTCAAGAGCTAAAACTTTCATGAAGACCACAAATCTTGATTCGGCCTCCAAGGGGGTCAAGTTATGCAATCTTGCCCGTGCATGTCCGTTTAACGGACATGTATAAGGTAAACTACACCATTTCACCCGAGAAAGTCCGTTAAACGGACTTCCATGTCCGTTTAACGGACTTGGGCGATGAAATGGGTCCTTTTTGACCCCTGAAAGTCCGTTAAATGGACCTTATGTCTATTAAACGGACATGGGGCTTCCCCAAAGTCCTCCAATCCCTCTTTCAAGCTTCCTAAAACCATCCTAGCATCATATACACTTATAGATTTCATAATTTTCACTTCTTATCATGCAAAATCACTTCATAACCATTCAAACATCAAATTAATCTCATCAATATCTCAAATCATGTCTCAAATGATTCATCAAAACCACAATTTCTCATCATACATCAAAGCTATCATGTTCATACACTCTATGTAACATTATAACTTGTATCAATCATATCTCTTAACTCCGACATCCAAAAATTACAAACTTTATAGCGTCGGAAAGATAAAAGGGTCATCTACAACTTCTATGTAGACAACTTTGACCAGTTCTATCTAGATTTTTCCAGATTTTGCCTTGAATCAGTTCACAAAATCTTATCCTTATGAAAACTTATAATTCCTCTCAACTTCATTTCTTCCTTAACTGATGCAACCTTATTCTTAATCACTCAATTACCATCCCTTATTTTCCATGACATTTCACTTGTATACACATGCATATCACAACAATTCAAGTCCAAATCATTAACTCAAGTTGGATTACTTCCTTAAGTGAGCTTAATTCCAAACTTAACTTCATTTTATAACCATTGAACTCCAACTTATCTTTATCCATTCTTAAATCTTAGCTCATTTGACTTGTCATATTTAGCTACATCTCATCCTTCAAAACCATTCATAATTTCCTTCTTTCATTTCCATAGCAACTCATTTACATGTATATATATACATATACATAAACCAACCAACCATTCATGCTCAACATTCATCATAGTCATCCATACAACAAATTTACATTTCAAAACATACACAATCCCATATTTCATTTACATCATAAATTAAGAGTTTACAACTTCCATGGCATTTCCAAGCCACAATACAATCTCAATACCAAAACCTAATATACAAAACATGCAAAACCCATGAAATCTCAAAATACATCTAAAGCCTTGTTTTACAACAATTATCCCCAAACGAAACAAATCATGTAAATTCGGATCGATGTCTTGACACTTTCACTTGATTTCTTGTTCAATACCTGGAGATGGGGACAGAGAGGGGGTGAGCTCGAAAGCTCCGTGGGTAACATGCTTATAATAAAATAACAAGCAAAAACCATTTAAAAGCTTTTTATCATGAAAGATTCTCTTGATTCGTAAAACACATGTTTCTTTCAAATTCTTTCTTGTCATGTAATCCAAAATCACAATCAACACAATTCATGCAATTTTTCAACTTATTCATAAATCATGAATGCATCAAAACTTGTCACAATTCATAAACATATAAACACATCATAATGGTTCGGATGGTCTG
>JANITX010000010.1:12155670-12174268 GCA_027564395.1 Erythroxylum ulei | reverse complement strand
ATAATCATGAATGCATGTACAGTTATTTCATGTGCACAAATTCACTGTTTGCAAATACCAGTATGCATGAACAATTCCAATTAATCCGAATAACTCTCATCCTTTGCTAAATTACTATTTTACCCTTCCTGTCAGGGGTGGGATGTTACATGAAATCCTATAGATTTAGATATAATCAAAATACTGAAGTATATTCAGTAAAACAACATCAGTTCATACCATTCCAACAGATTCTCTCACTTTCATTCAATCAATCTTTTTCAAATCAATTCATAATGCTACCAATTTTTTTGGAGAGATCTAAAAATATCTTACAAATCTAATGGTTCAAGAATCAAGTCATTTGGATGTCTAGAGAAAAAGGAAGGTTGTTCAGTAAAAGCGAAAATCCCAAATGCACGATCGTGCTTAAGCACGACGATGCAAATTTCTCTTCACTTCCAAAGTCGCCGTCGTGCTTTTTCATGACAGTGCTTTTTGGTTAACTTAAGCACGACGGTACTTTTCCACTTCATCTTCTTCATCAACATTTGAATTCTAAACTCCGTAACTTTTGATCCAGAGCTTCAAAATTTACAAACTTTATATCAATGGAAAGCTAAAAGAAAGATCTACAGTTTTCATAAAGACAACCTTGTCAAAATTTCTTTAGATCAGTACAGAAAAATCACAAAAATTTCAAATCGAAAATCCAACTCTCCTCTGTTCATTCTAAAATATTTCCATACTTCATTCTCTAAAATCCAACACTTCAAATTTTTATTTCTAGTTTTTTTACTCCATTTCAATCAACTCATTCACCATATATTCATATTACTCCAAAATATAAAAGTTTAATCAAAAACCATCAAAAGCTAAAAATTCATGTTCATCATATTTATGCTCTGTCATTTTCTACATTTCCAACTTTCATTCTACATCTTCATGTTTCCTTTCAACCTTCATTTTTACACTCATTCTCATCTCAAACCATCATTTTACAATTGCTCTTCAACTTAAAAACCATTTCCTTGATCATCTCTAAGTTTTTATCAACTCACATACAACACACCTATATATATAAACATGCACAGTGAAGAAAAACCGAAAACAGAGTATATCATCTTTTCACATTTTAATTTTCTATACTCATCTTATACACCATTTCATTTCTATTTCTAACTCCAAAAATCATTTTTACATCACTTAATCACTAACAATCCATCAAATACTAAGTTAACACTAAAACCAAAATTTCACCCCATCTACACTGTGTTTATGAATATATATATGTAATCATCATTTTCCACGCATATGACAAAAATTCATCAATTTCATTTCATAAATCCAAAACTCTAAAAGATTTTCTCAATACTTACTTGTTAAAGATTCTAAAATCTTCAACTATCTTCAAGCCCTAACTCCATGCAAAACTTACGTGTTTATTATGCAAAATGACCAGCTTCTGGTTTTTCTTAGGGTGGAAGAATAAATAGCAGTGGTGGTAGAGTTGTGGAATGAGGAAAAACAAAGAAATCCTTATGAAGGATTTTGATGAAAAACTTTGTGTATAGCAAGAAAATTCGAGAAGGTGACGAAGAAGAAGGAACTTAGGAAAAATCACTTAACCTTTTTAACTCTCGGGTTCATATAACTTACTCTAGCAAGGTTATAAAAGCAACTTTTTAAAATAGTGACACTTGTCATTTTCCTTAGGCCTAAACCTAAACTAAAATTTCTTCTTGACTAATTCCTTTAGTCTCATCTTTACGATCTAGCTATCTCCAATCATCATTAATTCCTATTCCTATTTTCCATAAATTTCCATAATTCTCTATAGTTTTCGAAAATAAATCATAAAATCACTAAAATTTAAAGATATCACAATTTCACTAACCTATAAAATTTCCAACGTAAAAACATTTATAATTCTCAAAAATATACAAATCAATCCAATTATATTCGAAATTATTTATGAATGCATGTACAATTATGTTCATGTGCAGAAAAAATTCACTATTCACGTATATGTGTATGTCATATTATGCATGAGCATGGAAATGCCTTTCTAAACTCTCGTTACTCCCTCATATTTATTATTCTAACTTTCCCACAAGTAATAGGATGTTAAATTAAACCAAACGACGTCGTTTTGGTTAAGTGAAATAACGTTTGTTAAAACCAAACGACGTCATTTTGGTTAACTGACGAACTTCCGTTTGAAACCAAGACGACGTCGTTTGGTTGTTTGTTCCAAACAACTTCATTTTGATACACAAGAAATTGTTGTCCTGCACAAACAAAACAACATCGTATTTTTTCTCAATCAAATGCGACGTCATTTTGTTACAATCACTAACCTTCGGGAAGACGACGCTTTTACTGACGACATTACCGATAGAAATATTTCCGTTGCCAAATCTTTTCTTTTTCACGACAATATTATCGACAAATATAAGAAATCTGTCGGCAGTTATTGATGGCAGTATTTTTTCATCACTAATCCCGGCCGCAAATTTTGCCATCACTATTTCTCTTCATATTTAGCGACAGATATTGGTACCGTCGCTATATTAGTCAACGTTAGCGATGGAAATATTCTTTCTGTTGTTAATTTCTAAGAGTTTCTTTTCTGTTGTTAAGTTTCCGTTGTTGTTACACAGTTTTCTTGTAGTGAAATAGAAAACACGCTACCGAGTCTCTACACATTAAAGCTCATGTTTTATTAAATGTCTTGTACCCAAAACTTTTAATCTTAATAAATCTCTTTAACTGAGTTTTCATAATATACAATTAATTTATAAATATATATCCAACAGGGAAGACCAGTTTTTGATTTCAGGCAAAAAGGAACCATCTAGTTTTGAACATCTCTCTCTTGTAAGGTTTCCAAAGGAGTGGGGATGTCTCTACGTCCTTCCTCTGATGATTTTCGCGAAAGAAAATTCGTCTTACATCTCTGGTCTCATGGGTTCGACAGTTGGTTTAAAAATTGTATGTTCACCTTAGAGCATGTCTGTTAACCCTTTGGTTTGTTTTTATAAGCTTCTCATGTCGGTCTTCCTCTGTAAGTATCTTGATTCATTTTTCGGCTATAAACTCTTGTTCTTAACATAACTCTTTGAGAATCCACATCTTAATTCCTAGCTACTTAGTTGGATTTCGCAAACGACGCTCATTGAAACATCTCTCTCTCTAAAACTTTTGTTTACGACTTTACTACAAACGTACAGTCTCTCCGTGACAAGTAGTTCAAGCATTCTTGCAAAAAGTATTGGAAATAGCTACTAAGAAATTTGAATACTAAACTCAATCTCTAGTTTATTTTTGAGAAGGAAAGATATCATGATTGTATTATCACTTACTTTGTTAAAGGTGGATATTAGGGAAACGTTAAAGGTGGTGAGGAGTGAGTCTTAATTCTGTTTCTTCTCCTATTGTTTTAGTCTTTGAATGAGATTTCTCCCAGTTTAGGTCCTACTGTAAGACGAATAGTTTTGAAAAATAATTAAAACGAACATTAAGATGGCTTTGAATTTGACAAGTGCCCATCTTATCATGCTTTTATAATATCTCCGGGTGGGTCTTGATTTATCACGTATTTGGTAGTGCTTCCTTTCCTTTTCAGTATCATAAACATAAAGCATTTGCTAGCCAGATTGGTTATCAAGTCATCTTCTATTCCTCTCTAATCCTAATAAAGCTATTTTAACTTTTATGCCAAATGACTAAAGAAGGAATGGTGAGATTTGTATCGTAGCCCGCCCTCACAGTATTCAAAACGCCAGAGTTTTATTGGCTGGATAGACAGAATCGATTACAGCCACCCTTGACCCTTCTTCCTCCCAAGCGAGATATCTTCTTTTCAATCCCGTTATCTTGTAAAGTTCTTATGGCTCATCAAACCTTTTCTGCCGACACAAAGAAATATTTTTCTTCCATTGATAATACACCTACTAATGTTTCTGAAGTTGCTACACTTGTTTATATGAGAATGTTTTATTATTTACATCATTTTTTAGTAAAATTAGCTCTTTTGGCAGTCCCACAATATTCAACTTTAAAGCACCTTACTTTAATGTGATTTTTTTTTTTCATGATTCTCTTTCTGAAAATACATTATGATATCTTTGAACACTTTCTACCTTCTATGCTTGTGTCATCACCTTATTCCCTCTTCAGCTCTACCAGTATTTTTGTGACATAAACAATGAAAGGTCATTGTTGTGGATATTTCTTGAGTGGTTTCAACCACTAGCTCAATAAAAGCAACAATATTTTATGGTTATTTCATAACATCGTCTATGAAAAGTTTCTGCTAGACGACAATATACTCATTGTTTCTTCATCCTTCATTGTTCATATCGTGAAACTTATACTGGAGCCCTTTACACTGAACACTGTGCCTATTTTTATCATACTTTATTATATTGACCACGATATCAAGACAGTATGCTCTAATCTCTTAGAGATTTTCTTAAAAAGATCAATCATTTTTCTTATACACTGATCATTTCCTCCTCTATTGGACCTTGTCCAAGTGAATTTGTTCCTAGTTAACCAAAAGCACCAAATGTTGACATACTAGGTACCAATAGTCCTCAATATGACATAGAAGAATCAGATTTAGACCTTGCAGGACCTTTTTAGCCTTTTGACTCAGTCTTTCAGGATGCTCAAAACACTAATGATGATAGTTACATTCCTAATGAAGATGAGTTAAATCAATTATTGCACAAACTTCACACATATGAGCTCAGTCACAGTAAGCGACAAAAGACATGTCAAAATAACACTGACAGCTCAAGTAATCCAGACTCTCCATCCAATTTGCAATCATGACATGAACCAATAGATGACAAATAATGCATTGGATTCTATGCGACTCGTCTTTTTAGGTGTTTTCCTTTTTAAGTCTTTTGATGAAAGAGAATCTTAGTAACCCACAAAACACTATATAAGATTCTTTCTTATCATCATACTATTTACTTTTTAGAAAGTAGTTTGCTTTTTCAAAGTAGCTTTGTGAAAAGTTTGATGATTGTACTTAAAGCTGCTTTCTTTTTTAAAGTTATAATCAGTGTGCTTTTTAGTGTTTTACTTTCTTATCCTTACTTCACCTATAAAAGCAAGGTTTCTCTTCCGTTGTAAGGAGGTAGAAGTTAAGGAAAAAGTTTAATGTTTGATTTCGATGAATATTAGTTTGTGTGTTTTCCATTCTCTCTAGGTTCTTCCTCTCTTGAAAGTTTAAGTCTTGAGTAATGTTACTATCTATCATTATACAGAGACAAGTATACTCTACGCTCGCCTCTTTTGAGGATCTTGTGTATGAGAAAGTATAAGACAGTCTATGACTGCATAAAACAATTATGTTGTAAGATTATAGTTTAAAGGAGAAAGAGCGTAGGTAATGTTAAGACTATTGTTTCAAAGGGGAAAAAGAGTTGTGAGAGTGTAAGGTTCCTAAGAGGAAAGCTGAGAGTTGTGTGCCCGTGGAGAGAAGGACTTTGTATCTCGACCATCATACCTGGAACTTACCAATAGTCACAAGGCTCCCATGTTGTTCCACAATAGTCTACCAAACATTGCAATAGTCTGCAATCTGATTTTGGTTAGTCGATGGTCTGTTCAAAGGTGTTGTTTTAGCTAGTTGGCTGTCATACTTTTCCTGTGTGCCTTTCGGGATCCCCGGTGTGGTATTAGAGCTATCTTTCGTATCTTGGCCGACGGTAACATTATCTCTTGATAAGACTGAGTAAGGAGAGAGCCTAACAGTTATGGAAACACTACTAAATGACCTTGTTCATCTATCTTCAACTTTGTCTATGTAGTGTTAAGCGTGTTTTGTCTAATCGTATAAAAAATCTAGTTAAAATTACCCATATTCCTGTATGAAATTGTGTTTGTGAGTTTTCATTACCTTTGTTGAGTCCTTACAACATCTATTCTCGTGATCATTCCTAGACAAGAAGTATACGTACTATTTTGTCTACATCTAAACCAAAAGTCAGAGAAATAATCCAGAGTTTCATATTGGAACAGTGTGGTCTTAAATCTACTATAGCAGAATAATATGTAAAGCTCGAGATACCTAAAGAGTTAATCTCTCTCTGGAGATAACACAACCATACACATCTACATGTAGGAGCTATACCCCATGTTCTCACACTTCATGGAAGAAAGGGAATACTTGCTACAACTAGGATATCTCTTATAGACATTGCCTACTCAACGTACCAAAATGATTTGACTGGTACTTTGTTGACTACTCTCAACAATGGAAATGTCACTCTGACAATAACACATGATTTCAACATCAGGTTAGATTAATCTCACTTTGTCTGAATGACTGTAAGTTCATATTCAAATAACTGGAGCAGATCAAGATCTTACAGCCATCATGGCTACCTTACATCACCAGATGATCTATCGTCTACAGAATCATGGTTTGGACCTCAACTTTCCAAATTCTACTTTGAATGCTCTTTATATGGCTGCTAATCATTCCAATGATCAGACTACTATCCTCCAGATCCCGAACCAATTACCATCTGTGGAGCTTGAAAAGTTGATGCCTACTGAATGGATCACCAATTGCCAGAAGGTGTTCCATGTGCCTCATCGATACTCTTTTCATACAACCACTCCTCTGATTCTAAAGACATTAAAAGATGGAACGACGAAGTCCATCTATGCAACGCCCGATGAAGATCCATCTGGATCTTCTACATTCGGTACTATATTTTTTATCCAACCCGTATTTTCTCATACAAAAGGTAAATCTGGTCCTCTAATCCATTATTTTAAATCTGATAGAGATCCAGTCTATGTAAGTTATCATTGTGGACACTTTGTAAAGATGTTGACCCATCTATGTGCAAACTTGGCTGTGAAATTTGTCTTAACCCTAAGTCAGACAGTGATGATGATGATGAGCGGTATGCCAGACGACGAAGGAGGAGAAAAAGTCTAAAACTCGTTGTATGCCTTCTTAACAGTATCATCCACGCAAGGTTGATTCAGATCCAGATGATTCCAACTAGTGGTCTTCCCACAGAAAGATCCAAACCTAGATCTCTTCGTGAGATGCTGAAATCTTCTACCTGTTAGCCTAAGCCAGCAATTCCTATCATTACTCCTACTATTTTGCCTTGTATGATGGCTAAGCCATACAAAGAAGATTTTCCTTCTCTACAAAGGAGTATA
This sequence comes from Erythroxylum ulei, assembly GCA_027564395.1. Classification (NCBI taxonomy): domain Eukaryota; kingdom Viridiplantae; phylum Streptophyta; class Magnoliopsida; order Malpighiales; family Erythroxylaceae; genus Erythroxylum; species Erythroxylum ulei. The sequence goes on along the minus strand of JANITX010000010.1, from coordinate 12,167,083 downwards.
GATGAAACAACTAGGGTTGTCTCTAACCCTTATATTCGAGTCACAGGAATCACTTCACAAGGAACACTGGTCCCAAATCCTTCTGATGAAGTTCTTAACTGGCAGACATCAAATGCAGTAGCACAAAATAAAGTCCTTCGAAGAATTGATTCCAAGCTAGATGGAATCAGTCAACAATCTCATGCTACTCAACATAAATTTGAGGCTGTCTCTAAGGAGATCCAACAATTGTACCATTCATACAAAGCTCAGATCCAGCAACTTAACGTTGATCTTCGACATTATATTGCTACAAAGTATTTTGGGCTTGACTTCGACGTCAAAACTAGAGAACTCATGAAGATATAAGGAATTGTGCAATGTATGGAAGCTGATATGCAATCTGCACAGTCTAAGACTATATATGGCTCATCCTCTTCAATATTTCCAAATATATAGCCAATATACACTTCTCCTCTGTATCAGATGTCTCTAGAAGAAGCTGACTATTCAAAGGTCTTCAAGTTTAACTATCCTTTGATCAGACAGCATATCCATCCTTAGGCAGCTCTAGCAAAACCTAAAAATCCAAAGCCTGAACAAGTTCCTGAGTCATCGCCTTCATATACTAAACCTGAACCAGTTAACCAGTGGAGTAAACCATTACAGATCTAAACACCTCCCACTTCTCCACTGAAGTCTCGACCTTTTACCTTTACTAGGAAGGACAAAGTGCCTTTGACAGAGTTCATAGGAACTTTTGCATCTACACCTATTGTAGAAGATTCCTCTGCCCAATCAGATAATTCAGAAGCTTGTTCTGAAGCCTCTGTCCCAACATCTAAAGTCTCTGCAACAATTTCTGAGTCATCATCTGAATAGATCTCTGAATCATTTTCTGATTCCTCGGCCTAGCTAGCCGATCTATCAAACTAAGCACAATTTCTGATGACTGTGCCTGAACCTACTGAAGTTGAACTAGATATAAGTGAAGTAGAATCTACAGGCACTGAACCTTTTAGACCAGCACCAACACCACAAGCAGCACCAACTCAACTAGATGCATAGACCAAGCCTACTTCAGGACCTTGGTTTACTTTTGACATCTTCCTCCGAAGAAATGGAGAGATCACTTGCATGAATTCGGTGCATTGATCGATCTTCAAATAACTCAACCAAATAATCCTTTACAGGATATTTTATCTGAGTTTATTTCTCGTTTCACTGGTACTTTGCGAGAATGGTGGCAAAGAATTGACGACTATCAAAGACTTTAGTATATCCAAGTCACTACAACCGGAGTTCGTCTTGGAATAATTCATAAGAAATTCATTGGTGACTTTCAGCTTATAAATAAGCAAATCCGTCAGGAGTATTTTGCAATAAAATGTTGTTCACTTAACAAACGTGATTTACAGGAGCATTTTCATCGTATAACAGAAAGGTATTATCTTTTGAATGGATGGAATGATGTTAATCTTCGATATAGTTTTATCTCATCATTTCCAGATCAACTGTAACCAGAGCTACAATGGACCATTGTTTCTTTACAAAGGGATATTGCTAATATATCTCTTAGAGAAATCTACTAGTTTGCTTTAGCCTCTCTTGATAAGCTTTGTGATCAACATGCCTTATTCAAGAACGTCGTTAAAGGTGGTCCAATTCTCAAACAGGCTTGCAAGAAGCCTTATCTTCAAATAAAGTGCAAAGACAAAAAGAATTGTGATTCTAGCAACAAGAAGAAATCTCATCACAGTCACGTCTATCATCGAAGAAAGTTCCACAGACAAATGGAAGGTTACAAGCCCTCTAGGAAAACTTATATGAGAAAAGATGGAACAAAACGAAAGTTTTTCGATTCTTCAAAAAGAAATCCCATCATTCTCAAAAAGTTGATCGATGTTTTCTCTGTGGACAACCAAGACACTTTGTACGAACCTGTCCTCACAAAAGCAAGAAAGATATCAAGTTATTAAAGCAAATGCAATCAATTTTGCCTATTCATTCTTCCAATAACTTTGAAGATCTTATTGAGGAACAATCCACTGAAGATGAAGAAACTAAGTTTGTTGTTTCTGTTACGACCTCTGAAGAAGAAGAAACTACGTTTGTTGTTTCTGTTATGACCTCTGAAGATGAATCATCTTATTTCTTTATCTCTCTAGGGGATGATTCTCTATAAATGCTACAATAAACCTGCAAAAAATTAGACCGTACCTCAGTCCAACGATTATATGTCCAGATCCAACTCTTCAAATAAGACAAATATGATCGACCCATCAAAGCTATTGGATTTATGGATACTGGATCCAATCGTACAATTATAAAGCCCAACATTTACCTTCTGAAGCATGCACCTCACATCATGAGTACTTTACCGCTGCAGATGGCAATTCATTCAAGATTGGGTTAATTACAAAGAGAAAGATTGGGATATGATTCTTTCCACAGTGTATAGTTTGGACTAAAGTACTTGGCAATAATCTACCAGGCCCAGATATTTTTATTAGTATGGATGTATACAACAAAGCCTCACCTTTACAGATCCTACCCACAAGCTTCAGGTATCAATCATTTTACAATCCTTACACTGAAGTGAAAATGTGTTTGGACTTTCTCAAGTTTCTACACCATATACCTCATTGCGAGATAAACTGTTAGACTACTGTCCTGAATCACATGCACAGTTTTCTCATCCATAGCCTCTTTAGGAAAATGCTGACTTTTTTATAAGTCTACCCTCCAAAAAGAATAAGGATATCAATCTTACGAAAGTTACATATCCAGGGATGAACCCTGATAACCTCAAACTCGCACAAGATAAGTGTGCTATCCTTCTGAAGCAAAGACTCATTGAGCCCACAAAGTCAAATTGGGCTTGCCAGGCTTTCTATGTGAACAAACGTTCAGAGCAAAAGTGCGGTAAAAAGATATTGGTGATTGATTACAAGCCTCTAAATGCATTCTTGCAAGATGGCAAGTTTCCTCTCCCTAAGATTGGTACTCAGGTATTATTTTTAAAAGAAGCTGTTATATTTTCCAAGTTTGATCTTAAAGTATGATTTTGGCAATTGGGTGTTCACCCAACTGAGCGATACAAAACTACATTATGCATTTCCAATGCATAATACCAATGAACTATTATGTCATTTGGGCTTAAAGTTACCCCATCATTGTTTCAAAAAACCATGACCAAGATCTATGAGTCAATCCTCAACAGAGCAATCATTTATATTGATGACATTCTCTTATTCTCAAAGACTTATGAGGAACATCAGGCCTTACTTCAACAATTCTTAGATCTTACTAAACAGTATGACATCATGCTTTCAACCTCAAAAAGCATCATTGGTACAAAGGGGATTGAATTTTTGGGTATACATTTCAAAGATGGATTATACCAGCCTAATCCACATATTACACAAGAGCTGTTACACTTTCCTGAAGAAAATCTCACTGTGAAACAAATACATCAAATCCTCAGGATTGTTAATTATATTCGTGAGTTCATACCACACGTGACAGCTTATACTTTATGTTTATCCAAGTTGCTCAAACAGAATCCACCCTAGTCTCCAGATGTGTTCTTTCCTTTTTCTCGCTATAAATATCTTCTTCCTTTTCAACAAGGTATCTTGTTCTTAACCCCTTTATTTGTTAAAGTTCTTATGGCTCATCAAACCTTTTATATTATCACAAATAAATACTTTCCTCTCATTCCTAGTACACCTACTAATGTTTCTGAAGTTGTCTCACTTGCTCATATGAGTTTGTTTTATTATTTGCATCATTTTCTCAGTGAAACTAACTCTCTTGGTAGTCCCATAATATTCAACTTCAAAGCACCTTACCTTAATGTTATTTTTCTTTATGATCCTCTTTTTGAAAACACATTATGGTATCTTTAGGCACTTTCTGCCCTTTATGCTTGTGTTGTCACCTTATCCCATCTTCAGCTCTACCAACATCTTTGTGGTTGTGGTATAAGCAATGAAAGGTCTTTGTTATGGACATTTCTTGAGTGGTTTCAACCACTAGCTCAATGAAAACAACAATGTTCTATGGTTATTTTACAACATCGCGTATGGAAAGCTTTTGCTAGATGACAATCTACTCATTGCTTCTTCGTCCTTCTTCGTCCATATCGTGAAACCTATAATGGAGCCCTTTACACTGAACACCATGTTCATTTTTACCATACTTCATTATATTGGTCATGATATCAAGACATGCTCCAATCTCTTGGAGATTTTCTCAAAGAGATAAATCATTTTCCTGATCACCGATCATTTCCTCCTCTATTGGACCTTATCTAGGGGAATTTGTTCCCGATGAACCAAAAACACTAGATATTGACATACGAGGTCCCAATAGTCCTCAATATGACATAAAAGAATCAAATTCAGACCTTGCAAGACCTTCTCATCCTCTTGACTCAATCTTTCAAGATGCTTAAAATCCTAATAAAGATGAGTTAAATAAATTCTTGCACAAACTTCACTTATGTGAGTTCAGTCACAATAACCGACAAAAGACATATCAAAATGATACTGACAGCTCAAGTAATCTAGACTCTCCGTCCAATTTGCAGACAAATAATACATTAGATTTTATGAGACTCGACTTTCTAGGTATTTTTTTTTTGAGTCTTTTGATAAAAGAAAATTTTGTGATCCACAAACTACTATGTAAGATTTTTTTTTATCATCGTACTGTTTGCTTTTTAAAAAATCATTTGCTTTTTTAAGTAACTTTATGAAAGATATGATGATTGTACTTAAAGTTGCTTTCTTTTTTTAAAATTATAATCAATATGTTTTTGAGTGTTTTATTTTCCTATCCTTGCTTTGCTTATAAAAGCAAAGTTTCTCTTCCATTATAAGGATGCAAAAGTTTAATGTTTGATTTAAATAAATATTAGTTTGTGTTCTTTATTCTTTCTAAATTTTTCCTTAAGTCTTAGAGTAATATTTCTATTTGTTATTATAAAGAGACAAGTATGATTTACACTTGCCTCTTTTTGAAATCTTGTGTATTAGAAGGTCTAAAATAGTCTACGACTAAATAAAACAATTCTGCTAAAAAAAATTAAAGTTTATCGGAAAAATAATACAGCTAATGTTGAGACTATTATTTCAAAGGAAAAAAAGAGTTAATAAGAATGTAAAGTTTATGAAAGAAAAGCTAAAAGTTGTATGTAGACGAAGAGGTCTTTATATCTTAGCTATCATACCTAAAATAGTCACAAAATTTTTATATTGTTTTATAATAATCTATCAAACACTACAATAGTTTACAATCTAGCTTTAATTAATCAATAATCTATTAAAAAAATGTTATTTTAATTAATTAATTGTCATACCTTCCCTGTATTTGTATCTATCGACTCTCTAGTATCTTCTGCCCTTCGTCTCCTTAATCCCACAGGCAATAAAAGAACACTGCATCTCATCCATCCACGTCAACGTTTTCACATTAATCACGTCCCCTACCCACACCTATCCTATCTTCTACACGCCAACTCTTGACACGGACATCAACCAGTAATTTTCATTATGATCGTACTCCTCCATCCCATCCAAACGTCATATCCATTTTCAGCATATTCCTACAGACCAATCACATCGTTTGTGCCACGTCATTATACAAAACCGAAGGTGTATCATACGGCAAAATACGCAAGATTAAAAACTTCCGCAAACATTGTGCATTTGCCGCGTTACACACTTACACTCCATTTTATGTACCCTCAAGTCAGTCCACTATTTATTTTTAATTTACAAAAAACGCCAAGCCAAAGTTTATCTAATTGATTACCCCGTACTAGAATTTAGACATGCCCAAACCCAAATTCCGTTTTATCTTGTATGAACAACAAAACGACCGTTGACGGTGTCATCGAAACCAACCATACGGCATTTTACTCCGTTTACAGGCACGACCGTCGGTTTCATGAAAGAGCTGGACGGAACGAGATTCGTCGTCCGTCTGTAGGGGCCAAGCCACTTGTTTTGCATGAAACGGTTTTTTCTCCACGGAGGTAGAGAAAGGCCTCTGCTCTTCAACGATCTCCTTGCCACGTCACACATGGTCTTTACGATCCTCTTCAAGTCCTCACTTTTCCCTACGAAAACCCTAGGCAGCGATTGCAATACCTTCGAGTATTGCACTGTAGGCCTCGCAATCTCGAACTGAGCTGCGAAATCTAGATCGACGATGTAACGCGTGCCGTCGGATGCTGATTCCATCACATCGATGAACTCGTAGTTTCCGGCCGTCAGGTTGCCATAGGATTCCCATCTGGCCTGGCAAACTGCCGCATTGTGCCCCAAGTCTTTCAAAAACTTCATCACCTTTCGCCTCAACACAGCGGTCTCATTTCTCCACCAAGAATGAACTTCAACTGCTCTGCACACATGCGCTAACAGAACGTTTCTATACGAGTCTCTATTGTGATTTAGAGTCAACGTCAGGACCCCTTCGACGACATCGGCACAATCAGCTGACTCGTCGACCGGATCGGAATCCGACTTGCTGTCCTGTGACTCGCAGACGGAGTCGTCGTGGAGAAAGTCGTGAACAAGCTCGGAGAGGCACGGAGAGTCGTCGTTAGAATGTTCGCTGCCACTGCTGAAGTAACTGAGTAGGTCGCCGACTAGTCGGTCTCTTGCTTTACCGTGGAGCGGGTGAGTGATTCGACTAGAGGGCACAAAGCCGGAAATATCTTGACTTCCCATTAAGCGGAAACGACGGCGCGTTCAGGTAAGATCACGAAAGATCCTTGTTTGTATTTGTATTCATTGGTAAAATAAAAAAAAGAAAAGAAAAAAAGAGTTGGGGTTAACTTAAAGAGGACATGGAAATGGAGGTGCAGAGAGGGGTGTGATATGGTTTTATAAAGCGAATGATTGATCAGTGCAGTAGAGGGAATATTCGTTGGTGCTTTGGTTGAGATTAAAATGATAATGGGCAGTCTTTTACTTTACTGGTAAGAAAGGATATACCAGAAAGAAACTATCCCTTGTTCTCCGTGGGGACGTGTGTTTGACGGCATATCCAACGGCATCTAGGCGTTTATTCGTCTCGCTTTGGGTGGGGTCAGGTTGGAATCGCACGTGTCTACCACGTGTTTTTAATGAGAAATGTAGTGGCACCGGTGCCCCTTCAGAGGGAGGAAAGGTGACGCACACGTGTCTATCACGTGTTTTTAATGAGAAATGTATGTGGCACCGGTGCCTCTTCAGAGGGAGGAAAGGTAAGGCACACACACACGATGTGTATGTACAGACGGGAGCGGCTTATCCATGCCTTATTCCAATGACAACTCAATTTTTTTTTATCCCGTGCTGACTTGCTGCTTGCTATATATCCAACCAAGGTTAGTGTCAGGTGATTACTTGGAGTTCAAGTTTAGTCGTCCATATGATCAAACTAAAACTTCTCTCGTATGATCATTATCTCGTGTAAACTAACTGAATCTATAAAAAAAATCATGTCTACTGACAAAACTCGTGCTCTCCCTCCTCGCACACTTCGAATGTACCAGAAGCTTGTTTACTAATCCATAGTTGGGAATCTAAACCCACACACCTTGGATTTGATTGGATGATAATGGCGCAAAGTCACCATTCCTCACTAGTAGCTTCGGGAGTCCATATCCGCATAGTTGGGAATCAAAACCCAGACACCTTGGATTTGATGGGATGGTAACGGTGCACTCAGAGTCACCATTACTCACTAGTAGCTTCGGGAGTCCATATCTGGAATGTTCTAAATTCTAATAGAGATAAATGCTACTCACTTCTCATGTCCCTCTAACCATTATACTACATTTTTACAGTGGAATATTTCTAAAATATTTTTTTACTAAATTTAATATTATTCTAACTATTTTACACCAAATTTTTTTCAAAAAATATACCACATTAATTTAGTTATTAACTAAATTAATTTATATTTATATGATCACAATAATTTAGTTATTAATTAAATTATATTTTATATTCAATTATTTATTTATTAAAAATAAAAATAAAAATTATTATTTAAATTAATTAACAAGGAGAACTTTAAGGAGGAGCTGACTCATTTAGTGGCTATAGCCAAAGAAATAGGGATGACTTTCTAAATTATTAATTATTTATATTAATTTAATATTTTCAAGTGCTTTAGTTTTACTTTAAGTTGATTGATGTAATTTTAGTTTGATTATAATTTCGAGTTTTATTTTCGTTATAATTTTAAATATTTTTGTTGAGTTTTAATTTTTAAAATTAATTGTGTGGTTTAAATTTATGTACTTTTTATTTCAAATTTATTTTTTGTTCTTAACATATTTTATTAATGAATTTATAACACTTATAAATAAGAATTACAAATAAATATTAAAAATAAATTTAATATTATATTCAATATTAGTTTCGTTTTAAATATTTCAATAAAATCTTTGTAATGATATATTTTGTATAAAGTAATAAATATTTTAAATTTAATTACTTAATAAAATATATAAATAAATCAATTTGTTAAAAGGACATAAAAAAATGTTAAAAAGTAAAAAAATAAAGTTATCTTTTGTATTTTTAGTATAATTAATAGTATCACATTAAATTTAATGTGTTACTGTTTATTGTGTACTTTTAATTTTTTAATCGGAGTGAATTGTTTACGCCAAAATATCAAATTTAGTGTTTTAGGCCTTAGTGCACTCCTTTACGTAGAACCTAATATGAACCATGAACTGGTTATAGTTCAGGCAGTGGTCTATACCTTCCAGTCTGAATTTGACGACTGATTCGTTTGTCCACGATGTCATCCTCGTGTTGTCTACCTCCAACGTGCATATGAATCCCAAAGTGGCCTCTCAATAAACTGGTTCACAGTAGTCGAATATGTTGTACTACTCATTGAAAAAAATAATCTCACGCACCCCATCAAAGAGATTCACCCTTCTAAGAACATTCAATAACGAATCAGGGCGTATCAGTCAGTTTTGTATGGAGGGCCTGATAAACAGTGGATGATTTGATTGCTGTTGGTTATATGTAGAAGCTTTATAACTCTGCTGGAGGTGATGGTGACATTACGACTGTCTATTCTAGCCTCTACTGCCTCCTCAGGGCATGTGTCCTCTCCTCAGGGTAATGGAGCCCAATATAAAGCAGGTGATGTCTACTCTGTCCTAACGCAATGATGGCTATTTAGGTCTTTTAGGTGGTATAGCTGGTCCTTATGTCTTCGCCGTAGCGTGATATTTGAAGAAAAAATAATTAAAATCTCAAAAAATAATAATCGATATTACAAAAATGTATAAGTACGAAGTTTAATGCAATAAGATATAAAACAAAATAATGAACCACTAAATATAATATGAACAACATATAATACTCCCATATTTGTATTTTCATTATTCACATATATAATATAATTGTACCCTACATATTATAATGCTAAAATATTATTTACCATATCTTTTAGTCTATTATAGTCTAAATTAACTAATCTTGAATTTATAAGACACTAAGGCAGCCTATATATATATGACACACTAAGAATCTTCTCCCGTATAAAACACATATAAGTCCAAATTCACTTAGGTGATTATTCTAGCACCTAAAGTTAATGCATAATGTATATCTCATCATTAAATAAGTATAAAACATAATTTATAACATTAAATAGCCCAAGATGCATCAAAATAATGAAACTAGGAATGTTATAGAAAAATACTTGGATGAAGCTAAAAGCTTGGGGAAGAAAAATTAAATGTGCACTAGGTCAGGAAGGATAGGGTGATTTATCTCTCTAAAAACTAAAAAATTAATTAAAATTTTAGAAAAAACTGAGTGAAAATACGATTGAAAATAAGGAAACGAAGACACACATAAGAATTAGTAGCTGCATGCAATGCTTCATAAGTGAAGAGTCTAATAATAGGTTGCTTCTTGAAACTCCAAGTGAAAGCGATATAAAACACATAACTAATGATGCATTTTCTATTATCAACATCTTCTGCCTAATCATTATCATTACAGTCAACAAGCTTGAACTTGTTAATGGTGAGTAGAGTAAGTTATAATCAAGGATGCATTTAATATAGTTGAAGATCCTTTTATAAATATTCAAATATATGGTCTTAGGTGACTTTATGTAATGACTAATAAGTCTAACTCTATAAAGGATATCAAGTATTGTACATGTTAAGTAGCATAAGCTCCCAACAAGACTCTTGAATAATATAAGATCCATATCTTTTCCTTCTCCATAATTGAAAAATTTCATTCCATATTCAACAAGTGTCTTAATAGGATTACATTCATCTATCTTGAACTTATTGAGCATGTCCTTTGTATAGCCTTATTGGGAGTTGAATATGCCTTCCTCTTATCTTATTACTTCAATGCCAAAATAGTTGGACATAATGTTAAGTTTAGTCATCTCAAACTCTTTGTCATTAAGCCTGTGAATTCTTCAATCATCCTTGGATTGTTGCTCATATAGATCAAATCATCTACGTATAAGAAAACATTAATCACTATACTTATTCTTCTCCAAATCAATGACATCTTCATATGAGCAATTTGAAAAGTTGGTGTCTTGAAAGTATTTATCAATTCCACCATGTCATATCTTTGGTGCCTGCTTTAAGTCATATAAGGATTTTTCAACTTAACACTATGTCTTTGGGCTCTTTCACCACATAACTCAAAGGTTGTTCTACATAGATTTCCTCTTTAAGGAAGCCATCCAAAAAAGCTTATATTACTTTTATTTGATGAATATTTCATTTATTTCGGGTTGGCAAAGAAATGATTAATCTAATAATTTCTAAATGGGCAACAGGCGTAAATACCTTTTCATAATCAATGTCGAACTTTTGTTTATAGCCTTTTGCCACTAGCATTACCTTATATCTTTCTATCTTTACCTTAACATTTTTATTTGACTTAAAAACTAACTTTAATTTAATTGCCTTTTGCCTTTTTAAAAGTGTTGCAAGCTCTAATACAACATTCTTTTTATGACATTGGTCTCCTCATCCATAACATTTCTCCATTTCTTTTAGACCCCTTTCCTTTCATACCCTTCTTTGTTCTAAGAATGATGGTGGAGAGTCAATGTCATATCGTGCCCTTGGTGATGTGGAACATGTAGTGAGCTTTTGTGCTTCTTCATTTGCTTGCTCTTCTTTTTTGTCATTAACCATGAGAGGAAGGAAGTTACAATTTTGTTCTTGGACATCCTATTGCACTACAACAAAAATGACATACAGTAACATTAGGCAGTAACACTTTTGACAATATGTTATAAAATACTTATCTATGGTAACATTATATCTTAAAATGTTATGATTCTTAATTTGATAAGTAACACTTTATGATTTTATAACATATAATTTATCATTGATAACAATTTTTTTAAGTGTTACTAA
>JANITX010000010.1:12035191-12046898 GCA_027564395.1 Erythroxylum ulei | reverse complement strand
TGTGTTTCATAAACTCCATCCTTGCACATTCTTAAGCTTCCATGAAACTGAAAATTATTCTTAAAACTTTTTAATGTTAACTGGAAACAATTCCTTGAATTATTAAAACAAACAACATTCACGATCTCCACATTACCCTAATAATTATCATATATGTGGTTGGTCTTGTTAATGTAAATTTGAATACTACTAGTCATAATTCTAACAAAGGCAGTAGTATTGTGCAACCAATCACAGAGAAAAGGATTCGTTGTATTGTGCAACCAAATCACGCAGAAAATTCTGGTCTCACTCCTTTATAAAAATTTCTAAATCCTTTGCTTTCAACTATAGAGAAAATTGAAAACAATTCATCAACTATCCTCATTTTTGCATGATCTTTCAACGTCATAAATAATTACGTATAACGTTCAAGTATTTTTTTAGATATTAAATTGATATAATCTACAAGTTGTTCCTTCTAGTTTAGGTATAAAACTCATGGTTTTCTATCTCGTATCAACTTGTTTATAGAGATATTTCTTATAGTTCAAAGTACTAGTTTCGTCATCTTTATTCTTGCATTGTTGTACTCAGAGAGAAATGTTAAATGTTAAGTGTTAAATGACTAGTTCATCAAAGCTTGTTTTATGTTCTCCAGGTTCTCTAATCTTAACCCAACACCAATAAAGGAGCATGTACTTACCACAAAACATCCAAAACACAACAAAAACATTATAGGACCATAATAGGGACTAGAAAGCAACCAAAGAAACATTCAGGGCCACACCCAACAATAAAATAACGAAAACAACCATTATCTAACACACACCAATAACAACCATTATCTCTCACAACTTCTCTTAGTTAACAGACAGCAATAATAATAATAATAAAATCTAACATATGTCAGTTAACTCAACCCACTTTGATGCTTAAGTCTTCTCTAGAGGATTCCTGACCATTATGTTGCACGAACAGTTATATGATTGATGAAATATTAAATTTGTGTTAACTAAATCATTGTTTACTTATTAATTGTTTTATTCAACTAGTGACATAATTTTGTTAGGGAAAATAATCAGTCATCTAATCCCTCTGCTTAAGGTTTCTTTAACGTTTAATATAAATGGTGGGTCCCACTCTTAATAATAAAATAAATTTTTTATTTGATCTCACTTGCCACATCATTGCTTACATGGCAAAGGGGGCTCCACTTATTTGAATAAAATAATATTTTATTAAGCACTAGGTTAGCACTAACCTGGCACTTAACAGATGGTGTGAAGTTTTCATTAGGGTGGGGTTAAACTTTAACATTTTCCAAATGTTAGCATTATAATTGTTCACTCTAGAATGTTAGGCTCAAACTTGTCAATTAGTGAAAAGCTCAAAAGGGACCCTTTTGCCGCAAATATACAATAAAACTATAAAATATTAAGCAAGGTACATCAAATATAGGTGTATAATTATAGTCAAATATGAATCTATCACAGGCAAATCGAGGAAAACATAATCCTTTTTAAAGAATTATTTAAATACTATACAAAGAAGAGAAGCAGCAAAAATTATTCTCTAAAGATTGATTTCCAAAAGACTTTCAATTTGATAGATTGGTCTTTCACACTCAACTCCTTAAAAGCTTATAGATTTCCTAATATTTTCATAGAATAGACAGAGCAATGTATTACAATTACTTACAATTATGGTGAATGGAGAAATTTTAAGTACAATTAAAAGGGCTAAAGGTCTTAGATAGGGGAATCCGCTCTCCCCTACCTATTCTCAATTGGAATGGAAGTTTCAATAGATTGCTAAAGAGACTTATGGAAAGGAATTATCAATTTAAATTTCATTCCAAGTATAGTAAGCTTGGAACTTTAGCTTGAATTTTACTGAGGACTAATTCTTAGTATTAAAAGCAGATGTAGGCTCAATTTCATCTCTCACTAACCTTTAAACCTATTTAGTAAACTCTCAGGATTATCTGCCAACAATGATAAAAAGTAAGATGTATTTATCTACAAGTGTTATCCACCAAGCTACTTGGTTTTCTTCTCTCATAGGTTTCAATCACCTCCATCTCCTATTGACTTACCTTGGATCCCAATTTCCTCACTAAGCCCGCTTACTCAGATTATAAGCCACCACTAGAGAAAATACAAGATAGAATTAGAAGTTGGAGCTCCAAAACACTAGCAATGGTTGGAAGACCTCAATTGATAAATTCTGTTTGAGCTCACTTAATGTATATTAGGCCTCATATATTGTGTTTCCTTATTCCATCATCAAGACCATTAACAAACTAGTTAGGAGATTTACGGGGTCTAGTTGCAAGAAAAAACTCAAGTGAAGTGAAATATACCAACCAAAGCATCAGGGGGGACTTATTATTCTTCTACTCAAAGTTACAAATATTGTTATTCTAGCTAAAAGAGTTTGGAGATTATTCACAGATGAGAAAGCCCTTTGGGTTTGATAAGTTCATGTGTACTACATCCAGGCCTTTAACTTTTTGTTTCTAACCATCCGACAAAATGCCTCCTAAATTATACATTTCTTAATCAAGAGTAAGGATAAGATCATACAATCTTTTGTTTGTAGGATTGGCAATGGAAACAAATCTTTCTTTTAAACTGATAATTGGTCTCCTTATAGACTACTAGAAAGCCACATTGAATTGCTTCCCCTTAAACCATTCTTCCATCCTAATGGTGTTGTATCCCAGGTACTCTCTAATCAAGCACCCCTCTCAAAGATTTTGCTAGCTTCAAACCTTTCAACAACGCTTATCAACTTCACATTAATCCCTGATAAGGAAGATGAAATCATCTGGAAAGGTAATACATTTGGAAACTTCACTATATAGGAGGCTTTTCTGTAGCACAACTCCAAAAGTTGCATGGTATGAGTTGGTCTAGGTTAAAAATGCCATAACTTGTGCCTCATATTCTCTATGGTTAGTAGTGAAAAGCAAACTTTCTATCCTAGATAGGCTAACCAAATTCCTTATTACTCTAAAATGGTTCTCTCTATGAAAATCAAATCAGGAATTGTTGGATCATCTCTTGTTTAAATATGCTTGACTAACAAGGCTTGGAATGTAGTATTTATGCTATACATCTAGTAAACTTGCATGGAGAACGGAATGACATTATAGACTAGAGCATCCACATCAAACATAGAAAGGAAGGGGACATATGGATTTATTGCATTGCGTTATCTTAATTGTTTTCTAGTATATGAGAAGAACAAAATAGAAGAATAATTGTCAACCAAGTCTTATGAAGAGAGACCTTCAACAAGGAGCTAATTGGAAAGATTATACTTCATCTTTTTATAAATAAAGACAAGCATTAATATAGCACAAAATCAGCTCCATTTGGGACTTCTTTAGTAGGGATGTCAATGGGCCAGGCCAGGCCCGAGCTAGGAGGGGTTGGGTGGCCCATGGGTCGGCCTGACCACTGGCTAACCCAACCTTATATTTTTTAAAAAAAATTAAAAGACAATGTCATTTTTGACGTTCTTGTTGGGCCACAGGCCGGGTCAAATTTGACATTACTATTCTTTAGTTCTTATTACTTCACACATACTCTTTTGTTTTATTGGCGGAGCCCGACCTAACCCTATATTTTTTAATAAAAAGTTCAAAAATAATGTCATTTTTTACGTTCCGATTGAGCAATTGGCTGGGCTAAAATTGACATTCCTATTCTTTAGTTCTTGTCACTCTATACATGCTTCTTTTGTCTTATAATTTCGTGATGTATAAGTACATCTTTGTTGAAACACAAAGTTGATTCCTTGATTCCTTGTAAATCATGATCTTTGATGCCCTTATACGTCAATACTTGATTCCAGCACAGGTGACACGTTTATTCTTTATCATTTGTCGGCACTAAAAGAGACTTAGAATGCAAAGGGAAGATAACTACGAAGGAAAGGCATTAAAAAAAAAAACCTTGGATTGCGGCAGGAAGCTAATCGGGGTTGACAAGTCAGCCATGCCAGGGTGGGAGCAGAGTTATGAATACAAGTGCCAGATTAAGTCAGTTTGGCTGTTGAATTTTTTACCACAATTCAGAACCCCCTTTCAACTACCTCCAATCATGCATCCATCATTACTGTGTGCATGATCATGCATCCATCATTACTGTGTGCTATATGCAGTCTTAAAAAAAAAAAAAGCAAAAACCATGTGAGCTACCAGAATTATTTTGTTCTCTTGTTCGAATAAGTTGATATATTAAATTAAAAGACAATGAAGAAAAGAGTCTCCTCTCCTGATTTTTGTTTTCTTAAACATCTTCCTGGCAAATTATAATTCTATCATATTCAAAATGTCAGGCAATTCTCCAGAGTGGGCCAAATTCATGGACAAGAACAAATTAACTCTCCCTGCCTGATCTTTTCTGAGTAGGAATTATCCCTTGGCCAGATGGAAATTATGTTTATTACGATGAGATGGATAAATGAATTCAGTTCCTGAAAAAACTTGGTTAGACACGACAACATACGATTCATGATAATTATAAAACATTCCAGCAGCTGTTGATGATTTCAACATCTTCGAACTTGGAACTATTAACATCAGCATTTTATTGGGAATACTTTCGTATTAAAGAATTGCAAGGTTCAACAAACTATACAACTAAAAGTAAAGCGAGCTTTATGTTAGCTGGTATAAATGAAAAACATGAGTTGCTACGACTCAGACGCGGTCGGTGAAGGTTGATGGAGATGTGTCTATCCATTGAATTAAGCGTTCAACAAAAGGAACTGATAGAGGAGTGCCGGGTCAGCCATGGATTTCTTCTGAACGCGACTCTCAAGTATGGACCATAACACTCAGGGGTGCATTTAATCTGGCCTGCACAATTAAATGCGCCAATTTTTATCTGTTTTCACGTTTTCTATTCCCTGAAAATGTTCATGATTGAAAGTAGGTCTCGCGCAAACAAAAAGGACATGCCTACCAATAATTATTTATATATAATTTTTGAAACGAAGGACCATATTTCTATGTAGTACCTGATGATTCTAAGGATAAAGCAGTGTGAATTCTAGGCAGGGGCAATGAGTCTGCTGGCAAATCGTTCTAAGAGTACATAATTTCATATGGGTTTCAATGTTTTTTTCTTTAATATACTATAATTTACAAAATCCATTCGACAAAGAAGTATATATAGAAGACTTTTTATCATGCATACCCTTAGATCCCTAAAAATAGTAGTAAACTTAAGAGAGCAATTATATAAATCAACATATCATATAATCATAATAATGTTTTGAAGCACTTCTTATTATAATAGGATGACAAAAGATATGACAAATTAATTGATTAGTATAACCAATATGTCGTTACTTGCAAGTTTATATTGATAAGTGATGTATGAATTTAATTCAATAATTAAAAAACCGGTTCAACTACAAAAACCTTGAATTGGTTAATTTTTTTGTTCAATTTTTAACTTTCCAATTCAATTTACTTTAAGAACTTTTTTGTTAAAAATAATTAGTTTATTAATTACTCAATTATTTTCATAAACTAGTCAGTTTTTATAAACGAAAATAAAATAATTAATTTTTATCTAATAATCTCCTTTTTTAATTAAACTTCAAATTATTTGTTAGGTAAGGATATTCTCCATTAATTATATTTCAAAATTTTTAATTTTTTAAATTTTAACCAATTTTATGACGATTTAATACTGTTAGTTTATATCCTATAGCCAATCGATTTGGTTGTAGTTTAGTGTCAAATAATTAAAGGCATTCTTTATCTTGTAGATATTTAGATATATGTGATAAAGTTCAAAGGATAATTATGCATTGCAAATGAAAATATGATGATATTATAATTATGAGAGTCATATTGTATGTATTTATTATCCTTAAATTGTTCCAAATCATTGTTCTATTAAGACTGGACATTAATAAAATGTAAAATAAACTAGCACAAGTTAATCTTTTTTCTTGTGAATGAAGTAGTCGATCTTATAGACTAAAATATGTAAATACTTAAACAAATTTGTGGGTGTTCGTTAGAAAACAAGTTTACTGAACCAACCCCATATAAAAAATCTATTTGGAATATTACTTATATGTCCATGGAAATTTTCATTATGATGATTGTATAACTGATCCTTTGACTTGAGATTGCGAAAGTTATCTTGTATAAGGATTGTTATATTTTGATAATACTTAGGTTATGTTTGGTTGGACGTAAAGGTTTTAATGGAATGGAATGGTTTATAATGAAATAGAATGTAAATAGATATAATATTAAAAAATTGTTGTTTGAGAGAGATAGAAGGGTTCATAATGTAATATGGTAAAATGTTGTTTGGATGAAGGTTTTGTAATCTAATATAATGTATCATTTTACATTCCATCCTAAACCCTCCAAATCGGAGGTTTTTTATTTTTACTGTTTAGGATAGAATGTGATGTAATATGAAACCTTCATCTTTCATCTCATTCCATTCCATTATATTGTAAAGCCTCCTTCGAAATGATAGAATAATATTACATTCCATTATAAACCCTCCTCCCAAATGATGGAATAATATTACATTCCATTCCATTCCATTAATAAACCCTTAACTAAACATACCCTTATGACCTAGTCTAGTCATAGGTAATTCAGTCAATGTAGCATAAACTATATAGAGGCAGTTATCAAGATATGATTCAACATTCTAAAGTAATTACAGAGAATGTTTCATTATTTTCGATTAGTATTGATTCGGGAAATCCTTAGCCAAGGAGAAATTATGTTTTGTAAATAGTTTACAAATATTATTGATTAAATCAATAGCTAATGACAGGGAATTAATATGATTAAACTTAAAATAAACATTAATTTCATATTCTATATCTAATCAGAACATTGTATAATGAAAGAACGAAAAAAATCATGCATAGAAATATTAGTCAATCATTTTGACATTCCTAAATATTTGGGTGGTCATGATATATTGTTAGAAATCAATCTTGATTTATAGATATCAATTGTTTAACTAGATAATTAAAGATAAATTAAAGGAATTTAATTTATCTAATCTTAAATATGATTTAGGGTTATAATCTTATCAAATAATATTAGATTATGTTAGATAAATTAATATGATCCAATCTTAATTTCAAAAATTTAAAGAAATTTTTTCTTAATATGATTAAGATTAATAATTAGATTGATTCCTAATTAATTTTAGAAAAAGTAGTTTCTAAAATTTGAATTAGTTAGTTTCAATTAGATTGAAATTAATTAATTAGATTCCTTAAAATTAAAAAAAATGTTTTCTTAAATAATTAAGAAAAGTAATTATATTTATTTATTTCAAAATGATTGAAATGAATTACATTTATTGATTTTATTAGCTTAGAGAATTTTTTATTTAGAAAATGTTTCTTTATTTATTAATAATATGTTTCTTGATTTATTAGGAAAATATGTTTCTTGATTAAATTTTGAAAAATGTTTTCATATATTGAGCTTTCTTTAATATTTTTGAAAATATTTTTCTAATTTATTAAGGAAAATTTTCTAATTAATTAGGAAATCAATCTCTAAATAAATATTATAAATGACTTTCTTTATTAAATTTAAAAGTTTTTATTTAATTTTGAAAGTAGTTTCCTTTTAATATTAGAAGATAGTTTTCTAATTAAGGAAAAGTAACTTCTAATTAGATTAGAAATAGTTTTCTAATTGGATTGGAATGTGTTACTTATATAATTTTGGAAAAGGAGTT
Source organism: Erythroxylum ulei (assembly GCA_027564395.1). Classification (NCBI taxonomy): domain Eukaryota; kingdom Viridiplantae; phylum Streptophyta; class Magnoliopsida; order Malpighiales; family Erythroxylaceae; genus Erythroxylum; species Erythroxylum ulei. The sequence goes on along the minus strand of JANITX010000010.1, from coordinate 12,039,159 downwards.
TTTCTAAAGTATAATAACTAAGAAGCATAATTTATTGAAATTTTGTTTTCAATTGTTAAAGGAGTCAAGATAATTGGAAATAGTTTCCAATTGGATTTGAAATTATTTTAAAATCAAATTAAATATCTATTTAGAATAGGAACTTAGTTTATTTAGGATTTAATGAGTTTAATATAATTTAATTTTTCAAGGAGCTGGAAATATTATTTTAGATTATGAAGGTCAATAACTAGAATCAAATAAAGCTTGATATTTTATTCATATAATTTGATTATGAGTGCATAAGTTGCATGTTTGAATATATATTTGATATATTATACATGTTGAATTATATTTTTTATATTTATGATATTTTACATGGAATTTTTTATTTGGAGAGATGAACAATATTAAATCCCTATGAAAATATTAGGTACATGTTTTGAACATGATTGTTGCCTTCCATTGTTGTAAGAATAAACTATATTTTTATTTATTGTTAGGCTTGTTGATCAAATTCAAAGCTGCTTTAACCCAAACATATTTAGCCCGAACATATTTAGCCTTATGATAGTGGATCCTAATTAACTAAATTTGTGTGATTTGGATGAATAAACTCATGATTATATGAATTTAGAGGGAGAGTTGGGAATAACATATAAGATATGTTTTGGAAAGAGTTATTGCCTAAGGGATCTAAGAGTCACATGAGATGTGATTGATAAAGTTATTATCTACCTAATTTAAGTTTAGTTGGTTTGTTGAACAACTTCATGATCAACTAAATTTGAATTAGATCCTAGCCCAATATAAAGATTAGAGTAATCTTTCTAAATAGTAGTGAAGGTTGTTATTTCAAATAAAATAGTGGAAGTAACTAAATATAAGCTTTTCTTACATTTATTTTTGTTCTAAGTGGAATTTACCTTGTTTAGTATGGTTGATGCTAAGAAAACCAAATTTCTTAGATATAAGATTATGTTTGAGAAGAGTTCTCAAATTTAGAAAAGAAAATTGTATGCCCATTACATAATTTTGCTATAATCCATGTTGATGATTTAGTGACAAAGTTTTAGAGATATATCAAATCATATATACGACAAAATGTATTAACTTTTTGAGTTTTCTAATGTCTCATAAACTTTAATGATAATAAGTAAAATGTACATCAACACCATGATATTAAGATCCAAGAGGTTGCATAAGGTAAAGCTAAAAGATATAGTACCCTGATGAAAGTGTTTCATTTAATTTAGCCTACTGAAAGTATAATTGTGGACTACAATTAAAGGCATTTGCCATGAAATGATAATAATTATCATTAGAATAAAATGATTGCGTGAATTTTCTTATCTATATGTGATATGATAGAGATTATATGTATTTCTAATTCATACTTATGAGTATTAGATACTAAATTTAGATTCAACATTATTATAATGTTCGATGTATGGTAAGAAATATATTGTCAAGTAAAAGTAGTTGATCCAATTTTATGCAAATATTTTATATGTATTGGAACAAAGGACGTTTATGCTCAACTTAAGTAGCAATACAAAGTTGGATAATTACAACTATTCTTTTATGCCATGTTGGTTAAATTAACATGATAAGAATCATAAAGTTACATACAAGGATATATGTATCCTTTTGATTATAAATCGTATGAAATCTATGAAACTTGTTAAGTTGAAGACTAACCAAATTAACTTTTAGTGAAAGGATGGTGAAGGTATTTAATTGTTAAATTTATACATGTGATATATTAGATAAAATAACAATTCTTAAAAGGATGATACTTACATTTCATTATATTACTAATGATTTTAATTATAATCAAATGCATTAAAAGAAATGTTGATTTAAAAATTTCAAAAGTTCAAATTGTTTAAATTTAAGTAGAATAAGATAAGATTGTTGTGGTGATTTTTAAATTTTTGGTTATCTATAAGGAATGAGATTCTCTAGTGAATACCTTCACAACAAAATTCTATAAGAGTATGGATTTATGTAAGGAGGAAAATACAACATTAGATATTGTTGATGCAATATTATTTTTCCTTTGGCTATGCTTAGTATAATACCTTACCTCAATAATTCCAATTGAATCAATTAGTAAGATTTCATATTAGATATGAAATGCTAAGCCTTTGATAGAGTCAAAGTTAATAATTTAAGGATGTGGTGCTTAACTAAAACATGAATTATCCACTAAGTTTAGAACTAAATTGGATAATACAAGGTTTATAAGATTTTTAAAATGTTGGATATAATCTTACAAACTCATCAAACAAATTGTTTATTTCAATGTATATTTATAGGATAATGGTTCTCAAGATAAGTAGTAGGAATAAGATGAAATTTGAAAAATTCAAATCTCATGACAATACACTCAATTGGAACTAGTGCCTTTGTTAATACATTTAATATATAGTTGAAAGGCTACGAGATGTTAAAAGATTCACTTTTATGATAAATTCAAAGAGTTTGTTTTAGAGATGATTGTGAATTTATCATGTATATAAGAAGGTTAGTAGGAGTATATTTGTACTCTTCAGTGGGAGTATGTAGAGACATATTGCTCACAGAGAACAATAATTTATATTTTCAATAGTTGAAAATATAATTGTCTAAGACCAACTCTTGTTGGATATGAAAAGGTAATAACTTAATTTTGGGAATTAAATCCATATAGATAGATTGGAAATTGTTTACCTATTCTAAGTCTAAGTATATCTATAATGTACTAAAGATGTTTAGTATTTGAGATTTCTAATACTTGTGAATTATTAAAGATATCCATTATTATATGTATAAGTTGATATTTTAGTTCAAGGTTATATGGATATTAACTTTAGAAGTAAATCCTAATTAAGGTCCATTTTGCTTGGAACAATATCATTTTAATATTGGAAAAAATTTTAATGTAGCAATGGTTACTAATTAAGTTATAATACATTTTTCATTTACTGGAAATGATTAATTGGATCAATAAGTTCTTTAATGAACTTGATGTAGTTCCTTGCATTGTTCAAGACAGTAATGTACTATGGAACATTGGATACGTAAAAGGAGCTCAGGTCTCATCAAAGATCTAAGGATGTATTTGGCAATTTCTCTTAATTATGATGTTAATTGATATGAAAGTTGTAAGATTTAAGCAAGTCTTTACTATTGATTCCCTTATAGCATTCTCTTATTAAGCAATTATCCTAGCAGTAACATGATCATCATATGGTTATATGATATAAAATACTTAAACAATTAGCTCAGTATGAGTGGGAGATTGTTGGTATATACCTTATAACCAATCAATTTGGCTGTAGTTTAGTGACAAAATATTTCAAGGCATTATTTATCTTGTACATATTTAGATGTATACGATAAATTCCATGGGATAATTATACATTACAAATGAAATTGTTATAAGATTACTTTATAAGATTCATATTGTATTTATGTATTTCCCCTAAATTGTTCATATTCATTATTCTATTAAGACTAGACATTAATATAATGTAAAAAGACTAAAATACGTTTTTTTTTCTTATAAAGGAAGTAATCAATATTAAAGAAAAAAGTATAGAGGAATTTAAACAAATGTGCATATTCTTGCTAGAGAACAAGTTCACTGAATTAACCATATATAAGAAATCCATTTGACTTGAGATTTTTAAAGTTATCTTGTATATGAATTTCTATGTTTTGATACTACTTACGAACTATTCTAATCATGGGTAGTTCAGTCAGTAGTCATTAGATATAGTATAACACCCCACTCCTGCATGACCCGAACTGACATCGATGGCGATATCCGAGTCCGTGCCCCGCGAGGGTGGCGTGCTACATCACTTAGTTCGTCAAAAACTCAGTATAAAACTTTTTTTTAGTGAACATGAAAATCAATAATCATAACTTTGGGCCCACTTTTATTCAGAAACAATTTCATTTATAGTAGTTGCCAATTTTGTTTTTCACATACCAGAAGT
>JANITX010000010.1:11968714-11982386 GCA_027564395.1 Erythroxylum ulei | reverse complement strand
GTTCATCACTCAATCGATCATTCCAGCTTTTCTCAAAATAGATTTTTAGGTTAATTTTGCATGATCATTATGACAAATAAAATGAAGTATTTAGTTAACTCCTTCTCAAAAAATGTTCCCATATGTCGTAAGTTTCTAATGACACCAAGTTCTCACAATTTGGTTTAGTATTCTGCAAGTTATACACAAAATACTTCTGATTGTACTCAAACTACAACAATACTCTGTACTCATCTTTAAGCCAAATTTTGAAACTCTTAGAGACGGAATTAAAATTCGATTCCTTCATGAAGTTTGAGACCATATGTCTCTAGTTTAATATAAATAAAAAATAATCCCATTTTAATATCCACAAATCAAGATATGTCCAAAATATAGATGTCTGTTCAGTGAAAACACTCTATTTAACAATATTCTAGCACACTTCATCATTTTCATCCTCAACTCATCAATCAATCATTTTCAATCCTTTATTAATGAATAAAAATGGCCATGAAAATTGGTGGAGAGGAAAGAAAATGTGTGAAGAGTTTGTGGTTCAAATTTCAAGTTAATCGAAGGTTGGGAGAAGAAGTTGTGGCCAAAAGAGCGAAGGATGTTCAAAACTATTTTATATATCAAAAGAGTGAACCTGCAATTCCAACAGATTCTTCTCTGTCACGATTGTGCTTTTTTGGATATCTTGTCACTGTCACGATCGTGCTTGTGCATAATCGTGCAATTCCTAATTTCTCCTCTCGGTTACGATCGTGCTTATGCACGATCATGCAACTCCTCTAAGGTTCTCTTCGGTCAATATCGTGCTTACGCAACGATCGTGTGACACCTCTGAGGTTCCCCTCTATCACGATCATGCTTCTACATGATCGTACTGCTGCACAATTGTGTAGCTCCACAGAGAGTTCCTCTCTGTCACGATCTTGCTCGTCTTCTCCAGATTTTACGAAACAAAGTCTTTCTCATCACTTCTTCATCTCTTTTGCTAAATCCAACATTTCTAACTTATGTCTCCATTATTTCCTTTTCATTCCTACTTCCATTTCAGTTTAACTAAACACAAATAAATCAAAATATATGTTTAATCACAAACATCCTAAAACCGAACATATCAAACACGCATTTCTCAAATTCTCTGCATTTTTTCATCTTCTTTCTTCATTTTCTGCACTACTTCATTTGCCTTAACGAGTTCATTTCATCTCTAACTATCATTTTAATTTTTTTTCCATATTACGACGTCACCTTACTCCTTTTTTATTAACTCTAGACTCATTTTAGTTCATCTCTAAAACACCTAAAGAGATTCACGTAATAACAGTAAAAATAGAGCACACACATATCACCTTTCATGAATTTTTTTGCACTCTTTTTATACACATTTCCAATGATCTTTCTAACTCAAAAATCATTTCAACAACATCTTATGAAATATTGATCATCAAATAAGCAAAAGCAAGACATGCATCACAACCTAAATTCTCATTCACGTTTCAGCAAATATACATCCTCATTTTATAAACACTGAACTGTTAACTAACGTGATGCATGTTTCATCTACATATCATGAAGGACCATACGATACTTACTTGTTTAAAACTCCAAACTCTTCAAAATCACGTGAACCCTAGCTTTCCAATATCACACGATCATCAACAATCAGAGGTTGTAGGGTTAGGTATTTCAGTGATAGTGAAAAAGATAACAAAAACAAATAGCAAGTGAAAAGTGAGAGCGAAGCTTGCGTTGTGAGGGTGAGAAAGTTTCTGGAAGTAAGAAGCTTATAGAAGATGAAGAAAGTCACGAAGAAGAAGAAGAAAACAAGATCAAACAATTAATTTGGTCTTTCTAGTGTAATCATAGAATCAATGCTAGGTTTGGCAACTGACACTTGTCACTTGTCCAATTTCTATAAGTTGAAACTATGTTCTCTTATTTAACTAGTCTAATCATCTCCAATTTTTACTGCAATTATCTCTCAATTTTCAATAAAATTTGTCAATAAATCCCAAAGTCATCTATAAAATTTTCCACCGTCATTTGACTCTTATTTCTACTACCATTTATCAATTAACTTGTCACTTGGCATTTTTCCTAGTCCAAAAATACTCATAATTTTGGAAATTTCCTAAAATTTACCAAAAATTATAAAACAGTAAGTGAACTCTCCAAATCAATTTTCAACACATAAAAACCACAATTCTCAATATAATCACATTTATAAATCAATTATACCCAAAAAAGTCAATAAATGCATGTACAATCATTTTAATGTGCAAAAATCTATATTCACTGTGTGTGTATGACATATTATGCATGAACATGAAATGCACTTTCTAACTTCACAATAATCTCTCATGTACACTATTATAGGGTTCTAGCCCTTAACATGGGATAACGAGATGTTACATTGAAGTACTTAAGAAGGACTAAAGATATTTTTCTGGTCTATGGAGGAACTGAGCTGAGAGTTCAGGGTCATTTGAATGCTAGTTTCCAATTTGATTAAGACGATAGTAGATCACAGTCAGGGTATATTTTTACTCTTTATGGTAGTGCAACTAGTTGAAAGAGTTCCAAACAACCAACCATCACAGATTCAACAACCAAAGCAGAGTACATTTCAGTATCAGAGGCGGTAAAGGAAGCAGTTTGGATCAAGAAGTTCATCACTGAACTTGAAGTGATTCCTAGCATTGTTGAGCCCATAGTATTGTATTGTGACAACAACGGTGCTATTGCTCAAGCAAAGGAACCCAAGTCTCATCAACGATCCAAACATGTACTCATGAAGTTTCACTTGATCAGGAAGATAGTGGAGCGGAAAGATATAACATTGGAGTGAGTTCCCATTGACGAGAATCTAGCAGATCCTCTTACTAAGCCATTATCTCAAAGGAGGATTCATAAGGGATTAGCTTTAGTGCAAGTAGGAGATTGTTAGTTTATGCCCTTGCAGCCAATCAATTGGATGCAAATTAATGTATGACATTATTTTGAATTAATGAAAAGCTTTATTTACCTTTATGTATTAATTTAATTAATATTTTATGTTTTAATACTAAAGATAAAATCCTTGGAATAATTACTGTGTAATTGAAATTATAATGAGATCATAATTATGAGATTCAATTTACACTTCTGTGTTATTCCTAAATGTTCCTAGTTGTAGTTTCATTAAGACTGGATATTGTTGAAATGGTAAAACTAGCACACATTATGTTTCTTTCTTACAAAGAAAGTAATTGATCTCATAAATTAAAGTATAGAGATACTTAAATTAATGTGTGGCTGATTATTAGAGAATAAGTCACTGAACTGACTCGAATATTAGAATTCCAAATGGAATATTACTTATGTGTCTATGGGTTATCTCATAATGATGGTTGTATAATTGATCCTCAGACTTGAGATTACCAAGGTATCTAGTATAGGAATTACTATATTTTGATGCTACTTATGAATCGTCCTAGGATAATTCAATCAATAGTAATTGGATATAGTATGGACCATATGTAGATAATTGAGTATGTCAATATAGGATTCGTCACTCTAAAATAATTAGAGAGAATATTCTACTGTTTTTGATTAGTAATGATTTATGGAACTCTTTGGCCATAGTGAATTGATATTTGAAAAGGAGTTTTCAAATTTTAATTATAAATCAATTACTAATTAGCAAGAACGAACATAATTCGATGATAAAAGTAAACAATGTATCCATACTCTGTCCAATTAGAATATTGAATGACGAAAATATTAAATTATACATTATAGCCATGCATAGACAGGTTAAGTCAATCACTTTGATATTCCTGATATTTGGGTAATCATGACATATTGCTAGACGTCAATCCTAATCTATGATTATGAATTATTTAATTAGAGAATTAAAGATAAATTAAAAGAAGTTTTAATTTATCAAATTCTAATTATAAATTAGAATTAGAATTTATAATTACTGACAATTTATTAGGAACCTAATGGGTCACACATCAAAGAGCAATTTGTGAAAGAAAAATCAATTTAATTAAGTTGGACTTAATTATAAAGTTTGAGAAACTTTAGGGATCAAATATGAGATATTTAATTTTATTAAAGTTAAAGTAATTATAATTATAATTTGATTTTAATTATAATTAAAGAGATTTAATTTTAATAAAAGATTGTTATGGTTTTTTCTATTTAAAGGGAAGAGCTTTTTGGAAGCTAGCACTTTTTGTCTTCTTCCTCTCAAATCAGTTTGAGAATTGTTCTATGGGTACCATCAGAGGCTGGACACTTGAACAGCTCGTGATTGATCAATCAGAAAAAGTTTCAAAGATTTTTCAACAGAAAAGTTAACAAGGTATGATTTCTAAATCGCTTTATGTTTTATTCAAGTTTATTCAACTATCATGATCCGCTCGAAATCTGTAAAAATTTTGGTTTTCCACTGCGTCTGTGATTTGATTACGATTGGATTCCAACAAAGCTAATGTATTCATACATCTCTAATTGGCGTTAATTCGATTGTGAGCTATCACTCACATGAAGGGTTGAAGTATCAGATTCGAAACTCTACTAAGCAACTGGAAATAGGACCATCTTGGTCATTAACTAATAATACATGTTTATTTATTGTTTAATGTTTTTGTGAATTTGGTGCTTTTATAAGGAATTTTTTAGGTGATAAAATTCTTACGAGGAGGGTTATAGGTGCCCAAACTATTCGTAAGCTATTTAATTCTTTTTTACATTTTGTTTTCAGTGTGAATATAAATTGCGTCTAACTTATTATCAATATTTATTTTAATGATTGTTGTAAGTTTTGGGAGATGCAAATTTTTTGCTTGGTATGATGGCTCATTCATTGATAAGGATTAATGTATTTAAAGATTGATGAAAGAAAAATGCTACCGTTAAGTACCAATTAACTATGGATAAGAAAGCAACTAAATTTGGGACAATTGAACAAATTCATATGTGTGAGAAAACTATTAAAGGACTAAAAACTAAGGAATAGATGTAGAAAATTGAACTTAAAAGGTAGATTACGAAGATGAAGTATGAAGTTAAGTTATTCTCAATAAGAACAACCAGTTGATGAAGTTGTTCATTATATATTTAATATTGTTTTTGAAGTTGTAGAAAATTATTTAAAATAAATTTAAGCAAGTGTTTGGATATGATAAAATTGCAAAAGTGTCCATAAATGTATTATGCTTTTGTTTTTTGTGATTGCATAAAGTCGATACTACTCTTAATAAGAACAACTAATTTATGAAGCTATTCGTTATACATTTCATATTGCTTTGATAGTGGTAAATATTGTTCTCATGTAGTTTTCCTATTGAAGCTATGAAAAATTGTTTAAGATGAATGTAAGCAAGTGTTTGCATATGAAAAAATAGCAATGTGTACATGAATGTAATATGTTTTTGTGTTATTGAATGCAAGCTAGTTTTTATTGTTTGCTTAGTTCCATCCCAAATAACAAGTTTTAGTCATTAGACATGTAAGGATTCTTAACATCCTATTGAATTTTTAAAAAACATAATTTCTAACAATATTTACCATACATAAGCTAAATAAAATTTGAGAATTCTAGACAAATATTTCATTACCATTATGGTGACTTCTCTTCTTGTTGAATATAACAAGCTACTTGTCTAATGCTAAAGGAACATGATTAATTTTAACATTGTAAACCATAAACAAGTAACATAATTTTTCAAAATTCAAGAACTATATAATCATACCTATTTGCATTTTATAAATTATATACATTGCGAATTTTATGGCGGTTTGTAAGCAAGGTCCAAAAGCAATATACGTATATATGCAAATTTTACATATATATCAATTTAATTAGTTAAATTTAACCTCATACATTTAACCAAATAACTTGGATATAGATAGTCAAACCCTTAAATAGTATAGCAAAACATACTTGACCATTAAGTATCACTCGCATTTTGTTAACTTTTAATCTTAGTTATTAGTTTATTAGAATTTTTAATAGCCATGTATTTAAATGCTTTCTTTTGCAATTGGTATGATCTAAAGCTTTGCATGCACTCTTACCTAAGTCCTTTTAGTTAGAATGAAAGTTGAAAACTATTTGAAAGAAACAATCCAATAAGTCTTCTTTGTTCTCTGTGTTAGTGCTATAATAGATGACTACAATTGGGAGTGGCTAGATAGATCTCCCATTGTGGCATAAAGTTGGCTTTGATGGGATATTGAATTCTAGAACAATAAAGATTATGATGTTGGTATATAAGAATGCCATATTCATTTAAATAATGTTAATGAGGTGTTCATGTATAAAATTAGGTAAGGAATGATTTTAATTGCTAATCTCAACATTAAATTGGCTAACAGGAGGTGGAAAATTGTCTTTATTTTTTCATCTTCTCTTGTTGTGGCCAACTTTTTCAAATTTCTCACATAATTAGTAGCCCTTTTTTGAAAGCTTATAAAGGACTCTTTGTTTCCTTTATTTCATTCTCTTCTTTCCTTATATTCTTATTTGGCCTACTAAGTATTACTTTCTCTATAGGTGGTTAGAATTTTTGTACTATAATTGGTTGTAAAATACTATCATGATTCTCCATTATTAATCATTCTCTTACAGTAAACATTTACATACACATTACGTTGTTGCTTTGTAGAATATAAAACTAATGGCATAGGTGCACAAGTACCCATATAGTTTTCATACCTCAAAATTGTACGTGTTCTCCTCCCCAAGTGGCTTATGTGTTTATCATCTTCATTTTTCACTTTTTATATGTATGTATGTATGTATGTATGTATATATGTATATATATACAACTTTAAGTGCAATGTCATCATTCTATCTTTTTACTTATTCCTTCAAATATGTAACTTCTTCATTATCATAGTCCTAATTGTCTCCACCATGTAAATAATTAGGTGACCCCTAGCTATTGAAATTTAAAAGTTGAATGTCTCATTTATATTATTGTCTGAAATTGGATATTTAGACTTAATACTCTAGAAAACCCTTGTTTAATTTTCCTTATAATATTTAACTAAATGTACACAACCAGGGGCTAGTTTTTATAATTTGATGAGCCTTTCATCAAATTCTTATGAAAATATTGCACGCGTAGAGTTTTAGAAATCTTGCATAAGGTTCTGCTCTTTGATTTTTAACTATGTTATGATATATATGTCACACATCCTATATATAGCAAAATGTAATATAAAGTTTTTACCTCTTATACTTTCCTAAGAAATTGAAAACAAAAATAATTTGAACTTTATAACATTAGCTATAAAAAATTTGTTATTTAGATATAATAACTTTAAAATTTTAAATTTAGTGGGATTATAGTCTTATGTTTTAACTCCAAGTCCATAGTTAGCTACTCAATAAACAAAGTCGAATTCTTACTATTCTACACCTTAATATTTGGCTACGAAATGAGGTATATGCCATAGTTAGCATCAATTCCTGTGAACTTAGAAGTTTCTCCTAATATATTGTTTTTAAGAGAACCATCCATGCTAATTCTAGTTCTTAACTTCTCCTACCCCTTCTCTATAGAATCCAAATACATATATATCTTTTTGAAAACAAGTTTATATTCTTCACTATTCCTTCTAACTTAAGCTCAAATATAGAGCTTGGATTCATCTCCTTCAATTTACTCATATACCTTTATAATTTTGTTATACTCATTTTGTTGCTCTTTGGCCTTTACTTTTAGAATCTTCCTCCTTACATAGTTGTATATGCTAGAGTTTACTGATAAATTCATCAACATGTTTAAAATATACATATTCTATTTGATGCACCTATAAAAATTTAATAAAAGCAATACACTATGATTAGATTTTAATCTCTCTAAATCATCAACTAACCTCTTCCTAAAAATAAAATACCATGCATTGAAAATATTCTTATAGCTCAATTCTTTCTCTGTTTTACATACTTCTCTTAGACTAACATATTCTATGTTTATATTGTCAAAATTTTTAGGTTCATAACCTTCCCACTTCAAAATCGCTTCCTAATGAAGTGTCAACCACATAAATAACTTAATATCAACCTTTTGATTTATTGCCATGCTATCAAATGGACAAAAAAAGTAATTAATAAGAAAATGGAATTAATTTTAAGAAAACTAAAGTTAAGAAAAGTAACAAAATAAAAGTGAAACAAGTTCAGCCTAAATCATATAATTGACAATAATAATTAAGACAAAAAATAAAATCATATGAAAAAGGTTAAAAAAGTGCAAAAAAACATATTATTGTTTTGAGTTAAAAACAAATTATTCCTTGTATATGCCTATTTAATCTACAAAAGTAATACCTATTTCCTTTTTATATACTTTATTATAAACATAAACATAAACTTATACTTTACATATGTAAAGCTAGAACAGAGGAATAGGGAGATTGGCTACTTTGGCTGGCTAACTATAATTAAAGTTAGATTGAATATAACAAAGTAGATACTTGTAATGAATATGATCATTATTAGTTCTTTTATTTCCTTTGATTCAATAAGGCTAAAGGTGTGATCTAGACCTCAACATTTTATATAAAGTTTAAGTAACTCTTATCGTTATCTCTGGTATCACTTTGCACCCTAATGTTACTAAAATAACACTCATTGTCTTATAACATTACGAAAATAGTACTCATTGCAAAGATCACATCAATATCTGGTAGGTCTAATTTGCCTAGTTGTGACATGACATAAGCTAAATTTATGACTTATATGTTAAAAGATGCTAAAAATTTAACTTAGGATTTAGTGTAGCACCCCACTCTTGCAAGACACATACCCGACATCCTGAGTGATGTCTGAGTACGTACCCCACAAGGACAGTATGCTAGAACAATCAAACACTCGAAATTCAGTACTTTTTTTTTCAAATTTATCATACACGTATGTGGAATTCAGTAATCAAATTCGGGCCCATTCTTTTCTTTCATAAACATCGAAATCACATTTATTATTGTCACACTCAAGATCATTCTCATTTACAAACCTTTCCATTTTGGAAAGTTATTACAAAATAGAATATTCAAATATACATGTTACAATAATTGCAGAAGACTCAATTTGATACAAAAATAAGAAAATAAAATGCAGATGCAAACTGATCCCGACCTCTACGTCTTACTTGAATGCAGTGGCTATACTTCTGTTTGCCCAACGGGGTAACTCTTCTGAGCCTGAAAAATATTGCAAATTTTGGGTGAGCTTTGCGAACTTAGTGAGTAACCATCCTCGATGGCTTACTCAATCACATAACACATACAATTCATAAAATCACATTCATTTCAGATTCACTTCAGGCATATTTCATGTTTACAAATTATACAAAACTATTTAAATCATACATATCGCATGCATATGTGATGCTTATGAGACTCGCTTTTAATTTGTTATTCTTGTGACCGAATGCCTAAACTGTCCCACATTTATTGTGAATATTGAGCTCATTAATAACTGTCCCGTATTCGTTGGAGATACCGGTCTCATTTTACATAGTGAGCCTTTGGCTCTTAATCACTTTCTGAGCTCTAGGCTCTTTTTCACAGTCTGAGTTTTAAGCTCTTTTTCGGTGGTTACTCCGGTCACAACTGCCTTTATCTTTTATGCATTTATGTAATGACATGCATCAATCACATATGAGACCATCTAGGTCGACTCATAGTATGCTCCAGATTAACATTTGCTTCCAAGATCTGGAAAAGTCTGAATGTGGATGTTTATCCTGCACATCAAAATTATGCAATACACATGTTGCACACACATATTAATAACTTTTCACAAATACAAGTGTTCATTTATGCATAATTGTGTATATGGACTATGTACAATGCATGTTCAAAGACTATCTCGGGTATCTCTTTATTATTCTCGTCGCGTAAACATTCATATATCAAATCTCACATAAGAATCATTTATACTCATGGTTTACACCTCAATAAGACCTTTAGAATCCCCATTCCTATCTCATTTGGATGTCTAGAGAAGAGGTTATAAGCAAAAGAAGGTAGGATGTTCGGGTGCAAAGACCTCAACTAAATGTAAGTCATAGCCATGCAACATCAGTGCACGGCTGTGCATTTTGAATTAAACAAGTCACAAGCATGCAACCATAATGGACGTCCATGCAACAACAAAAAGTCACGGGCGTGCAGACTTAACACACGGCCGTGCACACCCAAAACAAATTTCCAGATTTTTCAAAAACACACTTTTGAGTCTATTGTTCTAGATCATTTAGACGATACAAATGAAGTATTTTAACAATGTTCTCTTCTAGAAAATTATTCTCCTATCTTTTAAGTTTCTAATGACACCAAAATCACTCACTTTGGTTCAGAAATCCAAAAGTTGTACTCCAAATATTTCGGATTATTCATAATTTCAAACAATTTTCTGAAACTAATTTTAATTCGAAATCTAGAATTCTAGAGACAGAATAAAAATTTGATCTTTTTAGAAAATTTGTAGTCCTATGTCTCCAGTTTACTCCAAATGAAAAATCATTCCATTCGAATAACTACAGAAAAAGATATTGTCAAAATACCGAAGCAAGTTTAATGAAAATACTCCAGTTATCATTTTCCAGAACTTCTCATCATTTTTTCCCACATTTATCACTCAATCTCTCCCAAATGATTTTAGGTGGCTATAATTTTTTTTGTGGGGGTGAAGAACAACGTGTTTCGAATATAATGGTTTAATTTCCATGTCGTTTGGAGGCTGGGAGAGCAAGATATGGTCAAAAGAACAAAAGAGGTTTCGAATTTTTCCAGCCATAAAAGTCGTGATCATGCATGAGCACAATTGCAAGTTTTCACTCGCCTTTAAAAAGTCACGATCGTGCTCCAGTACAATCGCTAGTTTCCAAACGTTAGAGGAAAGTCGTGATCATGCAAAAGCACGATCGCACTTTCCTTCTTTCTTTTCCAAAAGTGCGATCGTGCAGAAGCACAATCGCGATTCTTCTTCCTCTTCCGAGACTTTGCAATAATTTCTTCTTCTTTCTTTTCTTTTTAACCAACTCCTCTAACTCCTCTCAACCACATTTTCGACTTCAAGGAATTAACACTAAAATATCAAAACCAAACAATCTCTTTATTTTATCCATCTCTACGTTTCATCTATCTTCCACTGTTGCAAATTTTTTTCATGTCATATACATTTTGCATTTTCCTCTCTAACTTCCATTCACCTCCAATCTTTCACAAACAAAATCCAAAATCCATAATTAAACAAAATTATCACAAACAGAAAAAAATCATTCACACATTTTACCATCTTCGGTATTTCTTCACTGCTGCATTTTTTTTAAGTTTCTGTTGCACTCCTTCATCTCCATCAACACTTTCATTTCATCTTAACTTTTCATTTTAAATCATTCATTCTCATCTCAGAACATCATCTAACAACTATTATTTAACTCTAAATTCATTCTTTTGTTCATCTCTAAAAACTCTCAAAACTCACGTATATGCATAAATATATACCAGTGAAAATAGAGTCCTCACTTCTGTTTTCTTCAAAAAGTTTCGGCACCTAGTTAAACACATTTTCCATGTTCTTTCAACTCCAAGAACCATTTCTACACTAACTTATAGCATAACGATCATCAAATCCAAAAATCAACAATCCCCATTTTACATCCTATTTTCAAAGCGAACATGAAAAATGTATATTCTTCTCATGAATATGAAATATCAACTAACTCACCAAATTTAATACATATATTCACAACTCATAAAGATTTACTCAATACTTACTTGTTAAATCTCCAACTTCGTCGAAATCTCAAGAAGCCCTAATCTCCATGCTACTCACATACACCATTGTAGAGTTTAGCAAGTTTCGGTTTTTCTTGAGGCAAATGGAAGAAAACTGAAGTTGGGAGTAGCGAAAGGGTAGATGAGAACAAGGTTTTTCTTTGGTGATGATTTGATGAAAAAACTCTGTATAAAGGAACAAGCTTAAAGAAGATAACCAAGAAGAAGATATTTTTAAGACAAGACAAACAGTGTCTTTGTCTTTCCAAGTTAAAAGAATAGTAGTAAACTTTTTAAGATCAACTTTACATGTGACTCTTGTCACTCATCCATCTCTTAAGGCTTTAACTAGTTCTCATTTAACTAGTCCAACCAACACCAATATTTTTACTACCATCGTGTCCCAATTTTCAATATCATTTTCTCATAAATTCTAAATTCATCTCCAAATTTTCAAAGTCATTTTCTCAATAATTTCTAAAATCAATTTTAACAATTCTCCAATGTCATTTGTTTCTTATTTCTATTTCCTTCCATCAATTTACTTACCAAGTGGCATTTTTCCTAGTCTAATAACATTCAACATTTTCATAATTTATTCCTAAAATTGACCAAAAATTCAAAATCACTAAACACACTTTCCAATTAAATTTTTAGTACCCATAAACCACAATTCTCAATAAAATTACCTTTCACATAAATAAGTTAATTATACTCAGAATGTCATTGAATGCATGTACAGTCATTTTAATGTGTGCAAAAATTCAAATTCACGTGCGTGTATGCTATCAATATGGATAAACATGAAAATGCATTTTTTCTTAATCTCACATATACCATAATTTTGGATTCTAACTTTTAATATGGGAACGGGATGTTACATTTAGGTTCTAACTCATACCTTTTTTTAAAATTTTAGTGTGATGTGATACCCTAAGAAATGTTTGGGGCAATTTGTACTTTTTGCTATTTAAATACAACATCCTAAATTAAGTTTTTACTTGATAACTTGAGACATTTTTATCTTAACTACATAAAAATTTTTAAGTCAGCATTTGACCACTCTAATATGATGAAGATCATTAAATAAGAATGTAATTATATTTTAATTAAATGAGGTGTAAGAGATACTAAATCTCATGTGATTTCATTAACTTTACAAAATCTCTATATGCTTAAGAATCTTTTGATAGGCCCTTTTGTTTTATAAAAAGTCCAAAATCAATCCTTATGTATTCTTAACTTCAATTGACGTGATAATTTATAGACATCTGACACTCCATATAGTCAATAATGCTATAGGATATAATTGTACATTAGCAAACTATAAGAGTAATATATATGAAACAAATTGATTTATTATATTTATACACTATTGTGTATATTAATAATATATTAAGTTGTTGGGATAAGATAGATGCAAGAAGCAGGGGGAAGGTTTCTTCCTTGATCACCTTCAGTATCTTAAGCAACGGAGATCCTTCCCTGTTTAGCAAAATAGAATAGCACATTTAAGAAGCATCGACTTATGAAGTGTTGTCTCAAAAATTCTGGTTTTTAGGCCTCTACAAGGTCATCTTAGATGTAAGATATATATAGGTTGACTGTTGTGATATGCTTGTTATATGCTCTTAGGTGTGGTTAGACCTTTTGGTACTGGAAAGAAATTTACGTCTTGGGCAATGTCTAGACTTGTACATAACTTTTAATTTGTTTTATTAAATTACTGATTTATCAAAAAAAAAAGATTTAATGTATATAACAATACTTCATTTTATTTAAAAATAGTAAATTTATTATATTTATTCATTATTAATAATGCATGTACAAGTTTAATGTGATAGTAAATTAATTTTCCAATAAATTTTTATTTATTATATAACAATTTTAA
>JANITX010000010.1:11918061-11928367 GCA_027564395.1 Erythroxylum ulei | reverse complement strand
CGGCCCGCTAAGGGGGAGGTGAACAACCCACAGGCCTATCAGGAGCCCACCCTCAAAGCTCACAAGGGGCTCAAGAATATTGCTCCCACACTGCAAACCGTGAAATTCGAACCTTGCACCTTAGAGCAAATATGCCCCTCCGGAATCAACTAAGCTACGCCCTACAGGCTTGCACTTACGTATCTTAGTTTTAGGTAAGATGGTCAACATCAAATGTCGTTATACTTGATCATATTTTGCTTTCATTTTAAAAAATATTGAACTATATACAAAATAACGACATTGTATTTTGTAAAAAACAAAACCTTAGAGGAAATTGCACATGTATTTAAGTCGATGCAATTCCAACATAGATAGAATTCAAAGCTTTAGACAAATTTACGGGTACAAGATACGATGTTTTGTTTGATTTCTTAAAATCTGGATCATTTGACATTCTTAAAAATGTATTCATATTTTATTAGATATATATATACACGTCCCTTGTGTTAAAAATTTGATTCCAAAAGGATTGCATGTCACACTGTATTTAATTAAGTAGATACGAACAGAGGAATGAGAAACTTTTAAGTGAGTTGGTAAGGGATTCTTCTGATTTAAATAAGATTGCGGGTTCAAATTATCCTCATATATGCAGCCATTTAAAATTTAAAACTAGAATTTTATCTCTCACAAAAGACTTACTCTATTCGAGCAGACCTAGAAAAAAAAAAAAAAAGGGACAGAATCGTGGACAAGTAAAACTACTAAAAGAGCGGGACATTGATTTCTTTATGATTATGATCCTAAAATGCCCAAAGACAAATGAGGGCACTAAATTTCAAGACAAGCAACGGTATAACTTGAGAATTAAATTTAAAAGCTCTGTTCATTTCCACGATCAAATAAAATGCAGCGGCCAGCGTGATTAGCGCGTGAGAGAAAGCTGACCACACCGACCTGGACCTGTCCTGTCCTGTCCAGTGTTTACTCGAAGGATTGCGTTCTTCACATTTCTAATTTGGGCGAGATCTGAGTCAGTCACATTCCCTATTCTCACTCTGTTACAATCACACAACCCAGCAATACACATACACGGAGAGGAAGAGACATAGAAATCTGATCAGACCCAGTGTGCCATTTTCTTGGATTTCTATGAGTCCAGTAGCTCAAAACTACGAGTTTCAAGAATGGTGGAACAAAAACCGAGAGTTTCTGGAACAGCCCGACGCCAACGCATTCTTAACAGTCGACATCCGGAGCCCCGTCGCCGATCGCGCCGTCGACAAGGGCCGCACCCGCAGCGCCCGTCAGCTCTCCTGGCTGTGTATCCTCAAATTCCAGCAACTAGCGTCCTCCGTCGCGTGGCTCACAAACTCCTCCGTCAACCTCCTCCGCACCGCCAGTCGGAGGATCGCGAGTCCTACCTCTCCGTCTGATGCATCATCGTCTCGGCTTTACAGAGCTATCCGATTCTTCTTAGTGCTGGTGATTCTGTTGCTTTGCTTCGAGCTGGTTGCGTACTTCGAGGGATGGCATTTCAGTCCTCCGTCCGTGGAGTCCGCGGAGGCGATGGTGGAGAGAGTGTACGCCAAGTGGTTGGAGATCAGAGCCAATTACTTGGCACCTCCGCTTCAGTCCTTGACGAATGTTTGCATCGTTCTGTTTCTTATACAGTCGGTGGATCGAGTGGTGTTGATATTAGGTTGTTTTTTGATTAAGATTAGGAAATTGAAACCTGTGGCTTCTGTGGAGTATGGGAATACGGAGAGCTACCCCATGGTTTTGGTGCAAATTCCTATGTGCAATGAGCGGGAGGTAAGCTGATGTAGGTTTCCAATCCTCCATTTCTTATATTTTATATTTCTTTATTGAGTTTTTGTTTCTTTATCTGTTTGTGGAACGAATTCATAATTTTGACTTAGTAGAGGTGAGAATGAGTTCTGTTTAAGTTTTTTTTTAAAATGTATTTTTGCATTGCATTGCTAATTTTAAATGTTGTAGGAACGTAGCTAGGTTGTGCTTGATTGCCATCTCATTTCATACGTCATTGTAATCTTTGATTATACTTTTCACTCTATAGTGAAAAGTGATGTACTTTTAACCACCAAGTGTCCTAACACGGTGATCAGAGAGGTAACAATACTTTCCCATATATTAGATCTTGGTCTATGGATTGATATAATCCAGAGAAATGTGCTTCTTTCCTATGACCCACTACTACCTCTAATAGTTGTTATCTTCCCTTGGGCATGTAGGTTTACCAACAATCTATAGCAGCAGTATGTGTTTTAGACTGGCCAAAGGAGAGAATGCTTGTACAGGTATTAGATGATTCTGATGATACTGATGTTCAACTTCTTATCAAGGCAGAAGTACATAAGTGGCAGCAAAGGGGTGTACATATATTGTACAGGCACCGTCTTATAAGAACAGGATATAAAGCCGGGAATCTCAAATCTGCAATGAGCTGTGATTATGTGAAAGATTATGAGTTTGTAACCATCTTTGATGCTGATTTTCAACCAACACCTGATTTCTTAAAGAAGACTATTCCTTATTTCAAGGTAACTTTGTTGACATCTATCTAGCAGGTTTTAGTTTGACAAGCTTAAGCATGTTCCCATATATGGTTGATAGAGCCTATTGCATGTGTATCCAAACTCTGCAAGGAAATATCATGTAACCAATTATTATGTGCTTAACACAGACCTTCCTAATGAACGTTCTCATTCTGCATTATTTCGAGAATACAAATTCCATTTTAAGAGAACAGTGCCGTGGCAGTAGTTCAAACTTGAGATAAGGATTTGACATTTGGGAGCTGTAAGATCATTTTCTAAATGTAGCGCACCAAATCTGATGTTGTTTGTTCATAGTTGCATAATGCCATACTATCACATCTAGGCTCCTAGAGATATATAAAGATCAACTTGACGCTTTTTGATGTCAGTAACATCTTACATATCCTTGCTGTCTTTCTCTTTCTGCCTTCATATGCTGTGTGCATTGTCTGTTTGCCTTGTCAACTTGAATTTCCATTTTTAAGATCAATTTATACAGTCTGGCAAGATTTTATATGGAAGCGCTCTTCCTTTCCTTTCTTTTTTTTTTTTTGTCAAAGTAATGCTTTCCGAATGGATGAAATGTGACTGTTGCTAGCCCCATACAATTACAAGGTCTCACCAATGGATAGTACAAAGACAATAAATGAGAGCTTGTAGATTTCTTGCTTCAACAAATTTGAATTTGCACTATTTGCCTCCATGCAAGTCATCTGCAATTCATTTAAAGCCATGAAGGCTTGTTTGACCTGCATGTATAAAATGTAGCAGTTCTGTGATTGTAATTGATTCTTATTTCTATCGAATTTCATGACAATATATTGGTGATCTCTTGGTGGTTTTATGTTCTGATGGTAAAACTGTTTCTCTTCCTTTGATCTTTGAAGGGAAATGATGACCTAGCTTTGGTCCAGACAAGGTGGGCTTTTGTGAATAAGGATGAGAACTTGCTTACTAGATTGCAGAACATAAACTTATCATTCCACTTTGAGGTTGAGCAACAGGTTAATGGCATCTTCTTAAACTTTTTTGGTTTTAATGGAACTGCTGGTGTTTGGAGAATTACTGCCCTCAAGGATTGTGGTGGTTGGTTAGAACGGACAACTGTTGAAGACATGGACATTGCTGTCCGTGCTCATCTATGTGGATGGAAGTTCATATTTCTTAATGACATTAAGGTGCATTAGTTTATTGCCACTTTTGAGTCTGTGCTGGATTTCAAGGTCAACAATGAAACTAAAACCAACCCCCCTATTGCAGTGCCTTTGTGAACTTCCAGAATCATATGAAGCATACAAGAAACAGCAACATCGCTGGCATTCAGGTCCAATGCAGTTACTTCGCTTGTGCTTTGTTGACATACTTCGCTCTAAGGTACCAAAATCTATTGCAGTTTTGTGTTTTGTATTAATATTTCATATACACTTGACTTCTATATCCATTGATTGTTCATGTAGTTTGTTGGGGGTTCAAAATATATTGACACACCAAAATGAAGAGGGCTACTCAATGTGGCTGAGATAGTTTTGTATTCTGAATTGTCTGAAATACTTGCAATGTTATAACCATTGGATTTTGAGATAACAAATAGAAAATCAGTGGTGTGCCCAACACCCATGTTGGGGCTACCTTAAATCACAAATACATGTCAAGTGTCAGTCTCGTTCAGGTTTAACGACATGAGTGCATCTTAGCCTATCTTCAAAATTTCAGGGATATTCTATGTTCTAAGATGCAGATGTTTTGTAACGTTTACAAAAGTTAGGAGATGGATAATCATATGAATGGAACTAAATTTCATTGGTATTTATCTACCCTTTGCATTTCAGATCCATATTTTTCAAGCTTATTTTTGAACTTACGGAAGTTTGTAAATCTTCAAATAATAATTTTAGGGACAATTTGTTGTAAGCTTTCTCACCTGACTCTGGGGGTCAAATTGCATAAGGAATGCAGTTTACTCTATGTTTTGGAAAAGGGTTATTTAAATGATACTTGAACAAAGAAGCAAACCTGGCAGTTTGAATGCTATATTGCAAAGAATTCATTTTGTTATTGAACAGTTATTGCCTCGTAACATATTTTAAACATGAATGATTCAACTTTTTCCTAATGGTTGGTATTTGCAGGTGAGTTTGCCTAAAAAGGCCAATATGATATTTCTTTTCTTCCTGCTACGGAAGCTCATCCTTCCTTTTTATTCATTCACTCTCTTCTGCGTCATACTTCCACTTACCATGTTCCTACCTGAAGCTCAGCTACCAGCATGGGTTGTTTGTTATGTCCCTGGCATCATGTCTGTCTTGAATATCCTTCCCGCTCCTCGGTCATTCCCATTTATTGTCCCATACCTTCTATTTGAGAACACCATGTCTGTGACCAAATTCAATGCCATGATATCAGGACTGTTTCGGTTTGGAAGTTCTTATGAATGGATAGTCACAAAGAAATCAGGAAGATCATCAGAGGCAGACCTAGTTGCCTTTGCGGAAAAGGAGGCTGAGACTCTAGTGGAAACTACGAGTCTCCTAAGGTCTTCTTCAGAATCAGGCCTGGCTGAGCTAAACAAGCTAGAGGAAACCAAGAAGGCAGGAAAAAAGAAAATAAATCGATTGTATAGGATGGAACTTAGCCTGGCATTTATATTATTAACTGCCTCGGTAAGGAGTTTGTTATCTGCCCAAGGAATTCACTTCTATTTCCTATTATTTCAAGGGATCAGCTTTCTAGTTGTTGGTCTTGATTTGATTGGAGAACAGGTAAGTTGACCATGATGCTGCAGTCTTCCTCCGGTACCGTACTTTCAATGAAGCTTGCCTTTGGGCCTTTATTTAAAGGTTGTGATGCAGTCAGATGAATATAATTAACAACTTTGCTCATTGAGATCGGCTATATAGATATATATACATGTAGTGGGCAAAAGCTCCCTTGTATCAATCCTCACCGGTGACAATTCAGTTGGGTTTTCTTTGATGCCTTTGGTACATTTGCATGTTCACATTCAAGAACTCATTCTTTACCTTTGCTGTTTCGAAGATTTACAGCTGATGTAAACTTTATATATAGCATCACACAAGTTTTGTAACAGCAGATCGCGAAAGACCCTATCAGATTACTAATCATTGTTTACACTTTGCGCAGTAAAGCAGGAATAGGAAAGTTGAGCATTGTTTCTCGTTGGTCATTAAGAAAATAGCAAATGGAATAAGAGGTTGATGTATGAAATTTGAATGCAAAAACAGGTGTGAAACTACATAGGACTTAGTGGGGGGTTAATGCTTATTGGCTTGAAGGTAGGATTCTCTTTTATTTTTCCACATCCTCTTTCCCAACAACTGAAATGCCAAACATGAAGAAATCAAGAAATTGGGTTCTCCATTAAATTTGATTTCTCGTCATTTTCTATTCTCTCCAACCTGTTCTGGGTTAGAAAAAGATGGATAACGAAATAGAAGAGAACTTCCATTGCCTCCACAAGAAAGATTTACACTCTTACCCCTGCTTCTAATTGTAAGGCAATGATTGCTCTGATGCATGGGACGTGAATAGATTGGAACAAGGTTAGAACAACAAAACTGGCACAGATGATCATGTCCCATGCATCTTGGAATAGATTTGGAATAGTACAACAGACACAAGTAATCATAGATTAGAATAGGGTTGGAATAGTAAAATTGGCACAGGTAATTGGAACAGGGTTGGATTAGTAAAACTAGCATAGGTGATTTCATTTGCTGATGCATTAGTTGATTTTATTTTGACAAGTATTTATTGGTACATTCTTTATAAAGGTTGTGAAATGGTAAAACAAGACTTAAATTTAATTTAGTTAATACAAGTCTAGTGAATTTAAAGTTTCAACACCTTAAAGTGCAGGGTATTTTGCAATATCTCTAATCAATCTAGACTTATAAATGCAAGAAATGAATTTTGAACAAACTCTATATAAACAAATTTCCAGTTTGGAAATAAATAGCTTATAAACATAAAGAAAAAGAGTGTTATTATTCACAAAAGAGAGAACTCTGATCCAATAAGTTTTTTTGTAAGCTCTAATACTTCTTACACACCCTCTCCCCATTACGTAGATTCACGAACCTATTGATCATACTTAGCCTTTGAACAAGTATTTGAAGTATCAAGTAAAATTTTGAGAAAATGGAATGAAGAAAATATACAGTATTAAGGAAAAAGAGGATCAATTTTGATTATGAGGAAAGAAAGAAGAAGGGAAAACGTTAAGAAAGATGGAATCAAGTATCTATCCAAAGTTTCGAAATTTAACTCGGGTCCAATTTAAGTCTCTTAGCAATCATTTTTGTTAAATTGGCCGGAAACTTTTAGATTACTAATAAGTGGACCGGTCTTTCATTAGATTCAAGAAAGTGCACCACTTGTACAATCATCTTAATAGCTCTGCTTGTTATATCATAAAAGCTGCTATGTTTCAGGCATGCTCCTATACTAATTCAGTTGAAGATCATGTTTCAGACATGCTCCTATGTAGTTGAAGATTGGTTCAAAAGCTTGAAGATTGAAGCAAGAGAGGGTCAATGTATAAAGGGATTACTGTGCTATTTAAGTGTGTAATTTTTTGAATGATCAATGATGTTAGACGTTAGGTTAGGCTTTGTGCATTTTCAACTTTTTAGCATAATTTGTTGCATTCATCTTGATTTTTAAGGCTAGGATTTATGCTCTTTTGATTATTTTGCATAATTTATTTCGTTCATCTTGATTTCTTGTAATTCATTTAAAGTCCTCACATTCCTTTGACAAATAATTCTACAGAAATGCCCATTTCAAGTTATTTGTTTGAGTTCTTATTTAAATGCCATTGAACTCTTTTCATATGGAACATTTTAGATTCTATTGTTTATGATTGTTTTTGGTTATTCTTCGTATTAACCACTTATTATGTGTGCTACTATTCATGCATTATACTTAGCTGAACATTGGTCATAAGATAATGAGTTTTTTTATTTAGTATCAATAATAATCCTGAAAGAAGGTTTATGGCTACCCTAATTATAAGGTTGATAAAGAATTGATGGTTGAGTACTTTCTTTATTTTTCATAAATAATTTATGCTACCATTTGTACTGTAGGAAGATATATGCAAATATTTCACATGAGTAGATGAAGACTTGAGCGAGAGGGCCAAACTAATAACTTATCAATCGAATTTCATAAAAGGGTTAAAGCTTGAAAATAAGAAGTTAAAAAAGTAGATTGGTATGCGTAATGATGGTGAGTGATACAAAAGTCATCTTGGGACTCGAAATTTCACCAAAGTTGATCACTAATATCCTTTGCACGACAGTCTCACTTAGGTCCGCTTAAGCAAGATTTTAGCCTTCAACGACTCTCAAAGTGTTTACCTCGGACACTCGAAGAAACAAAGCTACCAAAGCAATAAGAAAACAAAGGAAACAAGGAATCAAGAGAGATACGGTAAAACTAACCTTTATATACTTTCCCTCAAAAGAATACAAGGAATGCTCTCTCTAAATGAATGAGAAGAGCAAAGCTCGAATGAGTTATATATAGACACTCTAACTTGGAAGCCAAATTACATTCAGAATCCCACTTAATTTGAACTGCCTAAGATCATGCTAAGATCACTCCTATCCTTATCAGATTACATCTACTATCTTCAGATGTTGAGTTCCACTACAACTCTAACTCCTAGTTGTCGCCACATCATCCAAGATCTCTCTATGATCTCTATCCGTTGATGATGCTGTCTGATCTAGCCGAAACCTACATAGCAAACTGGCTTGATCTAATACTTCCCATAACAAGTCTGCTAGTCGTGGTCTATTCATCCTAGCATTGGCCAAGTCATTAGCCTGGGTTGAGTCAATCTCCACAAGGTCTGAGGCTCTACCAAAATTCGCACCAAGTCTAATCCTATTCACCTATGTTTGCCTTAGTGTTTTCGTATGCCTCCCTTATGCATGTAATCCAGCTAACCTTCCTCCTAAGGCACATCGTGAAGGTCGTCAAGAAGTGCTTTGAAGTTTAAGGGTCTAACAAACCACCCCCACTAGATGGATTCGACGCCCTCGTAGAATTAGTCTAAAGGTAGGCATTGACCTAGTCCTCAAATTGCCACAAGGTCGTATATTTCTCCCACGTAGGTTCCACGATAGGTTTACCTTTCTACTGAATCAAGAACTTGGTCCATCGGTTCTTCTTGTGTTGACCCATTGTTTGATGATCTAAGATTTTCTCCACTTGATCCTCAAATTGTTTCCTCACAACTAGTGGAGCTCGCTTCACCTAACTCCTATTTAGATCTGATGCATCATCATATTAAGGCTTAAGAAAACTAACATGAAAAGTAGGATGTACCCTTAACCGCTCGGGCAACTTCAATCTGTAAGTCACGTTCCCCACTTTATGTAGCACTTCAAACGGTCCATTGTACTTTGGCACCAAACTCCTATGAACTTGCTTACTCGAGATCTTCTTCCAAATCTATGGGGTTAGTTTCAACAAAACTTTATCTCCCATATCAAATTGTAACAGTCTACTCCGAAGATTTGCTTGCTTCTTCATCCGTCGAAAAGCTTTTCAAAAACTGTCCCTTACCTCATCCAACTATTCTTGCTTCTCCATTGTAAAATTATGTGTCGCAAGACATTTGCCACTTGTCCTTTGTTGACCAATCTCTAGTGGTGTGAGAGGCTGTTGTTCCAACACAATCTCAAAGGGATATTTCTCTGTAGCCGAAGATCTATGCAAGTTATAACAAAATTGTGCAGTATCAAGTAAACTCAACCAATTACGTTGACTTGCACTTACATAATGTCATAGGTACTCATCCAACAAACCGTTGATTATTTTTGTTTGGCCATCTGTTTATGGGTGATTTTTTGTTGAAAACTTCAAATCGCAACCTATCATATTAAAAAGGGACGTCCATAATCAGCCTGTAAATCTGGCATCTCGGTCGCTCACAATATCCACTGAAACTCTAAAATACTTAACCACATTCTTGTAGAATAACTCGGCCACAACATCTGAGGGACAAGTCACAGGAGTTGGCATAAAGATCACATACTTGGAAAATCTATCAACTACCACTATGATTGATGTCATGTTGTCCACCTTTGGAAACCCATTAATGAAATCCATTGAAACTAATATCCACGGTCTCTCGGGGATGGATAAGGGTTGTACAAACTGGCTTCCTTCTTTCTCTCCGGCTTATCCAAATGACAAACGAGGCACATCTTGACGTAACATTCCACGTTATTCTCCATCTTCGATCAAAAGTAGGAACGAGATAGGAGCACTAGCATCTATTGGACTCCTGGGTGACCAACCCATTACGAGTCATGTGTCTCCTTCAACAACTATTTCCGTAATCCACCAAAGCTCGGCATATAAACCTAACTACTCTTAGTCATCAAAAGCTCATTATCGTCAAGTCAAAATTGGCGTACAACACCTTCCTTGACTTGAGAAATTAACTTACAGTACATGGTGTATAATGGAGGTGTCACCTTAATTTGCTCTAACAGGTTGGACTCCACCCTCGTGACTAAATAAAGTGCCACAAATGTTTCCTTCCTACTCCAGGCATCTGCCACGTTGTTGTGCCTCCTCGGTTTATGCTCCCACACAAAGTCATATTTAGTAAGAAATTCTTATCACTGGTGTTGGCCCCCAAATTTTTTTTCATTATTATTGAATAAGCATGAATTTTGAATTCTGTTTTAAGGTTTAGATTAATTGTGGGTTGTAGGAGAATT
>JANITX010000010.1:11796392-11807094 GCA_027564395.1 Erythroxylum ulei | reverse complement strand
AACATGCTATATCTCATTTTCAAGCTAATTGCTTCCTCTACAACTTTCCAGAAGATCACTTGAGCCAATTCGAATCAAAAAAATCTCTAATTTAGCTTCCAATCACAATACTCACAAAACCTACATTTAGGGCTAGGTTCCAACATAATGCACATAACCAGCCAACATTCAACAAGTCATAACTCCCAACATACATATCGAAAAAATGCATAATCAGTGGCAATGGAAAGATAACAAGATAGGCTTCAACTTTCATGAAGACCAATTCCACAATTTCACCCTAAATCCATCTAGAAAAATGCATCAAAGTTTCAGATTATCAATTTCGGATACTGTTCACACAGCCCCTATACTTCACTTTCAAAGCAAGATTCAACACTCTTCTAACCAAAATTGGGCAGAACTTCCTTCATATAAAATGTAGACAAATGTCTAAATTTGCATTCAGGACAAACCTCACCCCAATTGCTTAAGCACACAAATAGTTATAGCAAAAACATTAAACCATGTCCAAGGTAAATTTTCCAGCTTTGATACTCAATCCAATTCCTATCATTCAATACCAATTCTACTTCAATAAGCATACCAATTAGACAAGGAATCAGTCCATATATCATCACTACTTTCACTTGGAATAACAACCACAAATTGGCAGCACCAAACTCTTAATTGTTTTTTTCAACATTAGTCATGAAATTCACTTCCAACTATTCTAAGTTTCATACAACACATATCCTCACACAACCATGCACTCACACCCAACAAATCAAGCCATAGGTTTCATGAAATTAAGGCATTATAAATCACAATTCATAAACAATCACTTCCAATCAATGCATCTAACCACTACTATTTAAAGAGTATAATTAAAGTCTTACCAAATCAAAGTTTCCTCTTAACTTCTTCAACTACCAACAACTTCTCCACTTCACTTCACATACACACTCACCATCATAGTGAGAAGATAGGAGGTTTAAGCTTGTTGTAAGCATGAAAGGGAAACACCCAAGGTTGGAGGAAAGTAGCAATTAAGCTAGGGAAATTTAGGGAAATTCGATGAAGAGGCAAAAGGGGAAGGTTTTCGAATGGGGAAGGAAATAAGCAAATAACTCATGTTTTTCATTCATTAACTAAGGAACAACCGAGAATGAAGCAAGCAAGCATTAAATGGTATAGGCCACTTGTCACTTAAGAGGAAGAAGACAAAAATCAATCTAAGAGGAAGAAGACAAAATAACATCAATTAACCATCTTTAATAAAATAATCCTATTAAAAATTAAATCTTCAATCCATTTTCAAGGGTCCCAATTACAATCCCAACATAATGTACCCAAGATTTCAGTACCATTTGACAGAAATTTTCAGTACCGAAAACCAACCGGGTCGCCACTTGGCGATTTTTCCGGTCCGAAAAAATTTTCCCGGAAGATTCCAGAAAAATTTCTAAAATTTCCTTAAAATAGAAAACACACAAGAAATCACTCAAAGTAAATTTTCAAACACAAATACCATATTGTTCACAACAAAATTACATTTAGGCACAAATACCGGGAAATGTAGGATATGTACCGGAATGACCTACGGGCGTCCCGGTGTGTACCCTACGGTAAGGGGGCGCTACACATATTATCTTCTATAGATTTCTATTTATAGATCTTAGTTCATATGCAACTGAAATCACCCAATTTAGAGGTTTGTACACTGAGTTATGACCCGAACAATGTGACTAGTTCAGCAAACCCTAGACAAAATTCCACTATATGATACTCTTTTGTCATATTCAACCAATTCTATGCAAGATAACACCAAAATAACACCAATCATCACAACAACCATTCCACATGCAAATGAATCTTTGTATCCATTCAAACATACACACAAAGAGAAATTAGATTAAGTGTAGTCCAAAACCTTAAAATTTGTCAATTAGCTCTTCTTTTGGTACTCTTCCTTCTCTTCCCTTTTGGCTTTGCTTGATTCACCAACTAGAATAACATAAATACATATCTCAATCCCATATCCAACCTTATAATTCTAGCTCTTCACAAGCAAAGTAAGAAAGATGAAGATGGGAAGAAAAACCACAAACTTTTACTTTGATTTTCACTTAAGATTAGCTTGATTCCTTATGCAAAATGATGTGATTAAGGAGATGGAATGGAAAGGAGATGAAAAGAGAAAATTACGGAGTTAAAAAAGACTATACGCATCCCTCTCCCCACTCTTCTACTACCCACTTCAAGAATTTTCTAGTCTTACACACATGTTTTAATCCCATTGGTTCATATGTTGATTTTTGGAAAAATTGCACATTTGTTCCTTCTTCTTCCTTTAATTCCCACATTGGCATATAAAGTCATCAATTGATTTCATTCTAATCCATAACTCACATATAATTATTCATACCCATGCCTAAATGAATAAATTACCAATTTACCCCTGTCTTTTAAATTAATTACCATTATGTCCCTTATTATGCTTAAATACACTTAATTCTTTATGTTAACTTCTTAATACACCCTAGACATATTATAATGCTTCTAGGGTATATATTGGGGGGGGCCTTAAAAAAAATTTCCTCGAAATTCATACTTGTATTGAATAGGTACGGATAATGAGCTCCTATCATCAATTCAGGTTCCCAAGTTGCCTTTTCAACGCCATAATGTTGCCAGAGCACCTTTACAAGAGGAATTTGCTTATTCCTTAGCTTTCTCACTTCTCTAGCTAAGATTTTCTTCAGCTCTTCATCATAAGAGAAGTCTAGTTAGAACTTTATTTCTTGTATTGATAATATATGTGAACATTTGATCAGTATCTCCGTAGCTTTAAGACATGAAATACATCGTGCAACTTGGATAGTTCTATGGGAAGAGACAACCTATATGCCATTGGCCCAATCCTTTCAAAGATTTAATGCGGACCTATAAATCTAGACTAAGCTTTAATGCCTTTCTCCAGGGAGAAACTTTCAAGAAAAACTTTGTCACCTACTGCATATTCAATATCTTTCCTCTTCAAGTTAGCATATGATTTATGTCTATCACTTACAACCTTGAATCTTTGTTGAATACCCTCACTTTCTCTTCTATTTGTTTGACTATGTTAGGTCAAATCATCTTGTTCTCAATCAATTCTGTCCAACAAACCAGGGTTGGACATGTCTACAATCTACATTTTCTACAATATAATGCTTCATATGATGCCATGTCTATACTGGACTGAAAAACTATTATTGTAGGCAAATTCCATTAAAGGAATGTACCTAGCCCAACTGCATGGAAATTCTATAACACATGCTCCAAGCATATCTTCCAACAACTGTATAACTCTCTCAGATTGCCCATCGGTTTTTTTGGTGAAAGGTTGTGTTGAAGCTCAACCAAGTACCCAAAGTAACTTGTAGACTTTTCCAAAATCTTGATGTAAATTATGGATCTCGGTTAAATATAATTGACAATGGCATACCATATAGTTGAACAATCCATTCACATACAACTCAGTTAACCGATCCATAGAATAGTCAGGTTGGACAGGTATAAAGTGAGCTTATTTGGTGAGCCTGTCCACTATAACCTATACCACATCATGCTTTCTTTATATGAGGGGTAGGCCTATAATAAAGTCCATGGTGATATTATCCCATTTCCACTGTGTAATTAGAACAGGATTCAATAGGCCAGACAGGACTTGATCTTCAGCTTTCACTTATTGACAAGTCAATCACTTGGACACACAGCCTACTACATCATACTTCATTTCTGGCCAGCGGTAATGATGTTTCAAGTCTTAGTACATCTTGTTACCTCCAGGATGTATAGTGAACATAGTATTATGGGCTTCATGTAATAACTTCTTCTTCAAGTCCTTTACTGTCGGTACACACAGTCTACTTTTGAAGTACAGAATTCTGTCATCTTTCACTACAAAATCAATCTGTTTCCCTTCTTGCACCACATGTACAATTTTTTGCAACTTGGCATCATCTTTTTGTGCATGTATTATTATCTGTCTTAAGTTAGGGCTTGCTTTTAATTGAGCTCTTGTAGCTCCATCTAGTATAAATCTCCATCTACTATGCTATAATGACAGAGCTATCATAAACTTCCTACTTAAAGCATCTGCTACCACATTAACTTTCCTTAAGTGGTAGTCAACTATACAATCATAATCTTTAAACAATTCTAGCCAATGTCATTGCCTCAAATTGAGCTCCTTCTGTGTGAGTAGGTACTTGAGACTCTTGTGATCTATGTATATCCTACATCTTTCCCCATATAAGTAGTGCCGCTAGATTTTCAAGGCAAACACCATCGTTGCCAATTCTAACTCGTATGTAGGGTAGTTTTATTTATGTGTCTTTAACTGTCTCAAGGCATAAGTTACCACTTCCCATCTTGCATCTGTATATAACCTAGACCATTCCTAGAAGAAACACTGTACATGACATACTCTTTGCTTGGAGTTGGTTGTATCAACACTAGAGCTTTGGTGAGCATCTTCTTTAAATGCTCAAGACTTCTTTGGAATCTATCATTCCATTCAAACTTTATACCTTTTCGAAGTAACTTTGTGATTGGATAAGCAATTATTGAAAATCCTTTGACAAAGCGTCGATAATAACCAGCTAAGCTAAGAAAACTTATCACTTCTATCATATTCCGAGGCTACTTCCAATTAACAATGGCCTCAATATTATTAGGATCCACCTTGATACCTTCTAAAGAGATAATATGCCCAAGGAAAGAAACTTCCTTTAGCTAAAAATCACATTTGCTTAATTTGGCAAATAACTGCTTCTCTCTCAAAGCTTGTAGCACAATTTTCAAATGTTGCTCATGTTCCTCTTCATTCTTCGGATAGACCAATATATCATCTATAAACACCACAACAAATTGGTCTATGTAGGGTCAAAACACCCTATTCATCAAATCCATGAAAGCAGCTGGTTCATTAGTTAGCCCCAAAGGTATCTCCAAGAACTCATAGTGGCTATATTGGGTCCTGAATGCAATCTTTGGAACATCTACATCTTTTACCTGAAGCTGGTAATAACCTAACTGCAAATCAATCTTGGAGAAAAGTCCTACACTTTTCAAATGGATATTTATTCTTTACACTTACCTTGTTCAAATGTCTATAGTCTATACACATTCGTAAGATGCCATCCTTCTTTTTGACAAAAAAGACTGGCGTTCCCCATGGTGGCACACTGCACCAGAAAAAATCCTTGTCCAAAAGCTCCTGTAATTGAATCTTCAACTCTTTTAACTCTGTAGGAGTCATTCTATAAGGTGCCCTAGAAATAGGGGCAATACTAGATACAATTTCAATAGACAATTCTACGTCCCTCTCAGGTGGCGAACCAGGTAACTCTTCTAGAAACACGCTAGGAAACTCATCTACTACTCGTATGTCTTATAAGTTCACCGTCTCCCTTTTTGAATCAAATACTAAACCCAAATATTCCTAATAACCTTTTCTAGGAATTTTTCTTGCTTGTATGGCTAATATCACCTTAGTCATAAGACTAGACCGAATACCATGCACCACTGTTTCTGAACCATCAAAATCTTTGAGCACAACTATTTTCAGACCACAATCAACTATATCTTGGTGTTTAGACAACCAATCCATACCTAAAATCAAGTCAAATTCAAGGAAGGGTAGCTCTATCAGATCAACAGAAAAATATTTCCCACGTATCATAATAGGGCAATTTGTATACACTCTATTCACATATACTTTATAGGTCAATGGAGTAGTCACATGTATATCATATCAATCTTTACAAGGTCTTTCCATCTTTACTATCTATAAGAAAATAGGGACATCTGCAATAAAAACCAAACCATTTATATAGATGATTTATTAGACCCTTATTGGCTATAATCACCTAAATCGAGCTCTAATACCACAAAATGTAACAACCCCTATACGGAACCTATAACCACCTACACACTTGACACCCAAATTCCTGTACATATAGTCATGGAATACAATTCTATTCATTTATAGGGATTGTCATCACTCATTTATCTATTCAATGTTGTACATATACATATTACAAAGTTTCATATCCCTTAACATTATTATTTAAAAGTAGTATTACATCATTACATTTATATGGTAATCT
Organism: Erythroxylum ulei; assembly: GCA_027564395.1. Classification (NCBI taxonomy): domain Eukaryota; kingdom Viridiplantae; phylum Streptophyta; class Magnoliopsida; order Malpighiales; family Erythroxylaceae; genus Erythroxylum; species Erythroxylum ulei. The sequence continues at coordinate 11,800,957 of JANITX010000010.1, read as the reverse complement.
AAAAGAGATATTACATACAACTTAAATTCTTAATTGCATATTAAGAAACTACAATTTTCTTCATTACATATACAACTATTCTTTAATCGAAAGACACATTCAAAGGTACTTTTACTTCCAAAGATTGCCCTTGGTCCCTACAAATGATCCCTCTGCCTTACTCCTATTACTTAGACCTATATGGATTAACACCCATGATAAGCTTGAAAGCTTAGCAGGGAAACACGTAGTTTGGATGACCACTCACAAAAATCATCCATTAAGCACACACACATTCATGAATATCATAAACTCATGTAAACAATGATGGCATAATTAAGCAAAGTACATAATGAAGATATGCTTCAACCATATACCGTAAATTCATATTTATAAGCCAAATATTGATTTCGAAAGCTCATCAATACAAATTATTCATGTTATCATGTTGTATCTCTTATTTAGCACATTCCTATGGGTGTGGATAATAGGAGTTGTGGATATCCTAAGATATCAAATTGTGGATACCCAAAGGCATCAAAATATAGATACCTGAAGGTATTAAACTGTGGATACCTGAAGGTAATCTTATAACCAAGTTTCGAGTGATTATACGAACTTTAGTTATGGATGGGATAATCAACAAAATTACTTCTTTGATAGTATGCAGGACACACAACAATTCTTGTACAGACCATAAGCTTTTTATTATGATTCAAGTCCATCGCTGGAAGACTTGCTTAATATTATGACTACTAACAGTATTCAAATTTAGCTGAATAATTTATAAGTTCAGCAGAATAACCTACAATTCTAGCAGGATGGAAGGCAAATTTGGCAAGAAATAAGATCTAGCGTCTAAGCTTTGGAGTACCAACAAAACTTAGGTACATCTCTGGAAGAATTAATTAATGTTAGGAGTGTCAATACTTTGCAATTACAGCAATTATAGGAGGATATGATACAATTCCATCAAGATACAATGTCTAGACTCCAAAACTTTGCAAGCCAGGTGGGTCAGATGATGGAAGCTCTTGACCGCATAGCATCACTACGAGAAGAAATGCAATCATCTCAACCCAAGGTGTACCCAAGGGAAATTAGTACAGAGGCCTTATAGAGTGAAAAGGAACTTGAGAATCTTGAGAGAACTACTCAAGGAATTACTTGTGTCGAAGAAGTAGAAGAGGAGCTTGAAGGAGAAAATGACATATCATTTCGTTCAAAGGTAAATATTGAGTCCATAATTATTTTTAAGACTAACCCTTCACCTTTACACAGTAAATTGGAGAAATTAAATGAAGAAGAAAAAGGTGACGAGGAATTTCAGATATTTCTAGAGTGTATGGACTCAATAGAGATTGGAAATGTAAAGATAGGGAAGACGTTGGAGGTGGATGATCATCAACTGAGGCCTTATCCTAAAAAACCTCAAGTTGAGCAAGCGCATGTGACACTCGAAGATCATAATTTTTACACGTGATGAGGAAAACAAGGCGTCGTGCCAGCGACAATAAACAAAGGCACTTCTTGGGAGGCAACCCAAGGGAATTTAATTTCTTTTCCTTTACATTTTCACATTTCTTTCTTATATGCATGTTTCTTTTTAAGTTTGTTTGTTTTTACGTGTTTTTAAGTTTTCAATAAAAGAGAGAGAGAACCAAACAAAAAAATAAACATTTTCTCTTTTTATATTGCTTCTAGGATTATATAGTGATGATTAAAGTGTGAATTGACTAGAAGAATCCATAGTAACTTTAGCATATACTTTTTCTCTTGTGGTTGGTCAATAGGCATTATCTTTAAAAGAGTAGTGACTAGTGGTAGACAAAAATCAATAAGATTTTTGAGCCTTATTAGACTGACACGTCTATATTAATCTCATTGTCTTTTGTTTATGTGTGACCTTCATGACAACACTTCTATGATTCTTGCACTGTTTGGTAGCCCAGCCATTCATAACCAAAAATAAAGGCATCTTGTCCATAAAGAACCCAAAAGAGTTATCTACCATTTCCTTGTTCCTTTCTTGAGAGTTTCAGTTCTTGGTGTCATTATGGTTTTCCCCTCTGAAGTTCTTGGAGGACAGTAATGGAGCTTAGGATAGGGTGATGCCTCATCCAATACCTCTACCTATGATCTCTTAATAGTGCATTTTCTAAAGGTTTTCAAGATAACGTCTCAGTTCTCGTGCCTGTACCTAAGGAGGGGTGGAGAGGGGGGCAATGTTGGTATATGAAGGAGTAGGTTATGATGGGATTTGAGCATGGGAGTGTTTAGTAGATTTAAACGGTTTATCAAGTAAAGTAGGGGGAGTGTAGAAAAAGGAAGAAATCCTCCTTTATCAGGGGGAAGGGAAAGGAGTTTAACTATAGTTAATAACCAAGTAAAGTTGAAACACTTAATTAAATAGGATAATCCAATCGTAGGTAGCAAGCGAGTAAGAATAAGAAACATGAGGGGAACTAAGAGGTTAAGGGGTATAAAGGATTAGGAGACTTAGAGAGCAAGAGTGAGGAGGAGAGACCAATGAAAGAATTTAGTTAGAATAAAGGATTCAAACAAAAACTAGGCGGGCCATATGCAGGAGAGACTCTTATCAAGCATCATTACAAGGGAGATTTTTCCTTTATCAACAAAATTTGATTATCATTATGAAACAAATCTAATAAATATCTACTGCTTATAGAGATTTTTCCTTTATCAAGAAAATTTTATTTTTATTATTATAAAAACTAATCTAATAATCTAATGCTTATAGAGTTTCTCTAACTATTTTAATATTGATCAATTGAAGAAATAATATAAATAATAGAAGACAATTATTTTAGGCAATACATAAGGAACAAAGTTCATTTGAATTTATATAAGCTTATTGTATAAAATGGTTATAATAGTGACATATTTTTTAGACGTAACAATTGTCGTAGTATTATATATCTTGGGATACGTATAGCTCAACTTATGCATAAATACCTGCTTTTTGTAATAGTTTTACATATAAAAATACAAAACATTTTCTTGCTAAAAGAAGAATGATGGAATTGTCAAAGCTTACGATTTTCAATTTGGTATGTATGAATGGGCTTTGCAGAGAAACTTCCAGTGATAGCTTGATATGTGACGAATTGGTAAGAAGTGACAAGGCTTTACAAGGAAATACTAGAGTTGATTTCTTTACTTATTTCTCTAGTTTAGATAGAACTCCTACCAAAATTGATGTTACTGTTAGCATAATTAGTTTTTTTTATTATCAAAAGTGTGTCAGACTATAGTTTTTAAGTGAATTACATCCTTTGGTTTCTGAATAAGAGAATGTCACATTTAAGCCAACCTTAATCTAATGGTTATAGTCCCAACTCACCTTTGTTCTACAATGATAAGTTAGAAATGCTCCTAAAGTAAAAAAAATTGTCATCTATTTGAGATCATTCATATTAGAACACAATAAATGTATTTTAATGTAACTTTCTCATTTCTGAATAAAGATAGGTTCCTCCTTTTCCTTCTTTTCAAACTTCGTTATTAATTTTTATGATGGAATTTGTTCATATCACATTTTTAATTCTATTTTATGTTTTATTTCAAAGCATAAAAGAATGAACAAAATGATGACTCATAAAAAAATAATATTGAAAATTGACATTAGAAACCACAAAATTGAGTATAAAAAGATCGGTCATTAAAAAACAAGTTAAATCATCCTACAAGCTTTAAGCTTAAAATATTGGTTTTCTTATGCCTTTCATGATACGATTTTTTAAGCATCTTGATTCTAATTTCAAGTCCTATGATCCATCTTAGGAAATTCAATTTCATTCTAAGCCCTAAAACTTAGTTTTAGGCTTTTCTTTTAATTTCAAGACTTATTGATATGCGCTTAATTGATTATACATTTATTCCATAACACTTAGTGGTTAATGATATGAAATGCTTAAGACATTTACTTTAGTTCATATTTCGTTTTAGGTGCAATTTGGAAGTGAAAGAGCTAAAGGGAGTCGAAAGCACAATATTTGAGCCATTTTCTGGAGATTCAAAATCATTTTTCTTCGTTGAGCAAGAATGAGAAGGAATAGATCAAGAGGAGACAAGGAAATGCATGAAGATGATGCGTATATGTTGAAAACATCAAGATGAAGACTGCTGGAAATGACTCATGGCCATGACATAAATGTCATGGATGTGAGCATGTTAGTCACGCCCATGACTTATTTGCCATGGGCGTGACATTTATGCATGCCCATGACTGATTTTTCATGGGTATGTCACCACCATGCATGCCCATGACTCACATGCATGCCCGTGACACCACAAAGCCTGCCCGTGAAATGTTGCCAACTCACCTGAAAACTTAGTTTTGAGTATAAATACATCATTTTCATGGAAGAAATGTTATGAAAGGTTTGATGAATCGTTCTAAGGGTTACGAGAGGCAAAAAAGGGACAAAACTCTCATCCTTTAGAGACTCATAGATGGTTAGGCTTTCTCTGTTGGACCCCGACCCCTTTTCTTGAAAGTTTGATTTCTTAACTGGGATTAATTGAGGAATTTAGCATAATTTGGATGAATTATGAGGTTTGAT
>JANITX010000010.1:11689955-11707551 GCA_027564395.1 Erythroxylum ulei | reverse complement strand
TTTGTTTCTCTATGTATATTTTTGATCTTCGACTTCGACCTCTTATTTATAGTCTCCGTCTCCAACTGCTTCTTGATAACTGCTTCTTGATTCTTTAAAGAAACGGTTATTCAGTTGAGTCTTTATAGCTAACTTAGACTGATGCTTCCGTCTACTTTTGCTTTCGTCTACTTTTGCTTCCGTCTGTTTTTTTTAGCTATAGTCTGCTTTTTTGTTCTGTGCTATCGTCTGCTTCTTCTTCCGTCTATTTTTTCAGCGTAGCTATCGTCTGCTTTTTCAGCAATCGTCTGCTTCTTCTTCCGTCTGCTTTTTCTTCGTTATCTTCCGTCTGCTTTTTCATTCGTCTGCTTTTTGTTTTTTATCAAAACTTATAAGACGTAAAGTCATTTTGACTTAACACACTCAACCAAGAACGATATTCTATATGTGGTTGGCAATTAAAGAAAGCTCCCAACCGTTAACATGATACAAAAATTTTCATTCATACCTTATCGATGTTTCTTTTTCAAATCCAACCTAGAATCAATGAAACATCTCTCGTTTCAATGCCCCTCTTCAAATAAAACTTTGAAAGGGATTTCTCAAAGATATGGATTAGATAGTATACCAAACTTAAGCCTTAGGGGTAGAAGCGTCTAGATTGAAGCTTATAGGTTTCCTGTTATATTTTGGTCCTTACGTAACATTTTATGTAAATTTCTAGTTGCTGCCTATTTTCTTTATGTTTTAAGATTCAACGTGATCCATATTTTTGATCTCAAGATTTAAGATATATAGTCAGAAACTTGGACTTATTGATGTCCTGCAAACCCTTTAATTAATAATGACCAAGATTCAAACTTCAAACCCAGGAGAGTGGGAAGACCATTCGAAGGCACGACGAGAAATGGAGTCCTCTCGATCAACTTAAAAGCAACTTCATATGCTTAAAAGTCCTCTCATACACAGAAACAAATGCGGACTCTTCCCCTGAAAATGGCCGTCGTCTCGTGTGGAATATATCACACACGAATAATTAACATAACAAATATGCAAATGCATGAGTGCTTACTGGTAGCCAATCGAAATGGTTTGGTACCATTGCGAAACAGCTATTTCCAATGGACGGATACTTCAAAATGAACCGTTCTATTGCAAACATGCATATTACCACAGGTTAGAAGTCTATGATTGAAGAGGGGAGCCGTAATACCGCTCCTAGACTAGCATGTAAACAGTATAATTATTCTGAAACATTCTATTAGTTTGGTCCCTTGTGAAATAAAACCGGCTACAAGTAGCCAGCGGCTAATATCCTTTCCTTCAGGTAAAGATAAAAGGGCATGCAAGGGCCAGACAGAGCTAATGCCACCAAAAGTCACAAGCTTTAATACTATCCAAGAAAATGTTTTGCCTGATAAAAAAAATGCCACTGGAAAATAAGTATGGCCAAAGGAACCAGTCATTTGACCCGCGACTATAGCTCACTATCGCTTGTTTTTGCGTTCACTGCAACTAGCTCTGTATCAAAGATGAGTGTGGCCCCACCTGATATTTTCAGAATACAGATATCATTTTTATGATAAAGCATATTTTTTGGTAAGCCAGGCAAGATCATCTAGCACCCCAACCAGCGATGACAGCTCATGTAAATGTGGTGAGAATAGAAAACATAACATATTATTGGCAAAAAAAAAAAAAAGTATCAGCATGACTAACTTGCTAAACAGCAGCACCTAATCAATGAACGTAGGTGTATTGAGAAGATAGAATCAAAGGAAAATCAGCAGAGAAGAGACCAAAGGATATTTTGAGGTATATGGAAAACAAGAAAGTGAAGAATTCAAGATGAAGGGGGTGATATATAGACAGAGGAAATTGCATACTAACATCTGGTCAATATTAGCGAAGTCGTCTTAGTTTCATGAAATGACCAGCAGATATTACGAGTATAAGCTAAGTGGATAGAAATTACCTGGAATAGTAGGGGGCGAACCCTGGTCTCCATAGCCAAGTTTAGATGGTATTTTCAATTTTCTCTTCTCACCTACACACATACCCAACAGGCCTTGGTCCCATCCTGCCTTGTCAAAATTTTTCCATGCACGATCAATCTCCAAATCCAAGCATATAACCATATAAAATGAGAAATTACTATTTGTATAATTAACATTTCAGATGAACCAATAACCTTTGATAACTTGACCACCGCCAAGCTCAAATTCAATCGGGTCTCCCCTTTCAAAGCTGGAGTCGAAAACAGTTCCATCTGTCAGTTTACCCTGCAAAGGTGAAAAGTACTGACATTGGTCATGGAACTGAAACTTATACATAAAATGAGGTAAGTTGGCAACATTTAAAGAAGAATTCACGCCAACAAAAAGGCATCTATTATCTTGGCACTGCACCTGCTTATAATACAAAATACACAGCGATGTTGCATATATATACAGTGTTAGTCCCTCGCTTACATGGACTTTTAGATGCTATAATATCAAGAAAAACTATCTTCACTGATTTGCAAGTGAGGTGCTAATTTGATGAGGACAGCTGATCTAAAGATAAGTAAAACAAGAAGTCATTTAAATCCATATCTAGAGGGATTATAAAGTTTATGCACTATTCAATGCCCTTACAGTCCTTAAATTTTCTAGAAACCAGCACTAACGGCATGCTCTCTAAGAAAGTTTTCATATGAGTGTATTTCAGGCATTTGAACCATTAGTTTTGACAACCTTACACTCCTGGCATTATCCAACTTACTATACTAATGAATCCAAACAAAATATACCTGAAAAGATATTGTAATCTGAATCTAGACTATTGGGAAACAATTGGAATGCCTTTTGCAGACGGCATTCTACTTCAGGATACAAAAAATGTAAAATATGGGTACATTTTCATCCTCCTCTAGATTACGTGCCTAACAAAATAAGTAAAAAAAATAGACAAAAGCAGTAATGCTACTTACCCGATAATGTACTTTAATTCTATCTCCCTTGTGAGCCTTAATGTCACAGGATTCAGGCTTGTGCTGTAACAATAAAAATGACAAGAGCAAACCTTAGTAAGACAGAAGTACATCACGGACCAAAAAAATGCAGCAGCAAAACGGAACTCGCAAAATTTCAGCATCAACAAGTCATCAATTATCAATCACCGCCAGAGGCTTGGAAAATTACCCATATATGAGCCATATGCATGTGTTTGAACAAATATACACCTGTCGCTGGCGGTACAAGGCAATAAAGCTAAAAGTAGAGTAAACGGAGAATTAAACTATAAAAAAAAAAATCACCTTAACGCCGATCTGCAACTCCTTCACATCTCCTGACTTGTTGGCAGAACCTGAGGGAGAACAAAAATGATCAAGTAAGCACCGAACCGAACCTTAGATCCGAAAGATTGTGAACTGAAAATGAAGAAAGAGAGCATCTTACCAAACGTGGCGAGTGCGAGAAGAAGGAAAATAGAAGCCGCCTTGACCTTGGATGGACAATTGAAACTCATCTTGCGATCCTTAAACCGTGAAACGAATCTCTATTATGATTTATGACGATATTCTCTCCCAACATGATATATAGAAAGAGTTGATGAATATTAAATGAATAACCAAAAGCCAATTGGGTTGGGGTTTTGAAATGGGCCAAGCCCATGTTTTGACATTTCTAAATGGTTTTTTACAGTTAAACTAGAAGACGAAGAAGAAGAACAGAATACAAGTAATTCGTAAATCGTAATTCATCCTCAATTCAATCTAGTGGTCTCTTCTTCTCGTTTGAAAATGCAATGCATTGCACAAGGTTCTGTAATTCCTTTCACCCATAAAACCGTCCTCTTTCTTCCACTCCTCAAGCAACTGAAAAGCATCATCTCCCCTTCCTTGGCTGCACAATCCTTCCAACACTGTCTTGTAAGTCAACAAATCCGGAGCCATGGAATTATGCAACATATCACGCACAATCTCAATTGCATCCTCACACATCCCCCCCATTGCAAGACTACAGATCAAAACCATGTACGTACTCCCAGTCCCTACCAACTCTTTATCCCTCATTTCCTTGTACATCCCTAAACCCTGCCTAAGTCTTCCCTTTTCACACAACCCCTTCACTATATAACTATACGAATAGGCATTCGGCTCACATCCATACAAACCCATTTCACCAAATACCCTCATTGCCTCATCCACCTCTAAACACTTTGCATAAGCTTTGATTATCATATTCAGAACATAAGTATCAGGTATCACACCACACCTTTTCATTTGCTTCCTCAACGACTTAACCGCGTGCAAATACACATAACAAACATTCAACTTATTAAACCTCCTAAGCAATGAATTCAACAACAGAGAGTAAGTCTCGAGTGTCGGCTTACAATCCTCCGATTTCAACATTTTCTTGTACACATCAAACGCACGATTAAACAAGAACTTACGTCCACAACAGAACCGAATAACCGAATTATAGAGAGGAACGCTCATGTCGCAGGCTCCGGCGGCCACCTCCTCCACTAGTGTCTCCGCCTGGCGGTAGCGACGGCCGTCTATTAAGGTTTTGATCATAGTAAGATATGTCATATGGTTGTGCTTGTAGTTTCTCTGCTGGGCAGTCCAGCGAAAGATGTCCAGCGCGAGATCCGCGTCGGACTGAGCCCGGAGCGCTACGTCCACGTCGGCAGGAGTGAACCCGGCTTTGAGGTTCTGGGTCCACGTCTCGAACTGGGTTTCAAGTGGGGTTCGAGTTCGAGCTCTGGTAGGGAATGGAGGACTTAAGACGTCAACTTTTGGCGTCGAAGATATAGAACTATATTGAGCCAGTAATTGTGGGGAGTTTCTAAGAACGAGGAAGAGTCGGCGGTTGAAGGTTGCCGGAAACATGACAGCGATGCGGGTATTAGGAAACGAACTTTAAGAATGGGAAACACGTTAATATAAGAAAAGGTGTTGTACTTGTTTCGAGTCCATAAGCCCAAAACATGTGTTTGGGCCATAGGAAGGAGTGCTAAGAAGAACGGCAATAAAATTTTGTCAGATGTCGGTTCCCCACAGCTACTAATACTAATGCTGCTCGGGATTGAGTGATACTGATGTTCCTCCGTTTCCTCGCTCCCACCCGCAGTCGCATTCTTCTTCACTCCCGGCTTTCACAGCCACAGGCGGCTTACCCAAGTTGAGGAGTAGGTTTTTCTCTTCAATTGTGTCTCTTGATCATAATCTTAAATGCGATTGATTGACTGACCGACTGACTATTTCTCCTGCTCCTCGTGGTTGTTATTTCTTTCATTTATCAGTGTTAGGATGCGCTCCTCCTCCAATTGTCTTCTTTCTTTTACTTCTCCTCTATGCCTGTTTTTCATTTTCTCTATTTACTGCTGTTTTATACAACTTGGGACTCCTTCCTGGGGAACCTTGTGGGTCAAGCTATTTTAGTCCACTGTCGATTGCTTTGTACTAGGGTTTGTGATTGCTAGACTGCAAATGGTTTTTGTTAATCGTTGATGACTCCCGTCATTAGTCACGCACGGAAAGAGCTGATCAACGCTTTGGATTCCTTTTGAACGCGATATACATGCTGTTAGTGAAATGCTTAACTATTCAACTCGTTAATTTATTGATATACGTACTATCATAAAATCACATATCTTTCTTTGGATTTTATTATTGGAAATTAAATCATTTTTGAGCTCATAGCAGATGAACGTTAATTTCTTCTGCTATGGGTTCATTAAGAACTCTATTAATTGTTTAGGCATTTCTAGTATGATAAGAGCGATTGCAGCTGTGGGTCGCTTGAGGCTGTTAATTCTTTGTTTATGCCTTGTTGCAGGAGTATTGGAGGTGGCAATGGTGAGTATACGGAGACGCAAACACGTGGAACTCAGCCCTGGTACAATTATTGTTATTATAGTTATAACCTCACTTTCGAACAAGTGTTAAGTTGCTCTGCTAGATCATGTAAATGTGGCGGCCTGTTATTAATAACTGAACACACTATTTATGTACCATACTTTTTTTTTTCTCTCTTATATGTTGCCTAATTAGGATATAAACTTAAGTCTTTTATTATCTTTGCCAATCACTACCTTCATTATCGATATCATTGTGTTACTGTTTTCATTAAACATTAGATGGTGATGTTGTTCTATGCGTTTATTATAGGAAGAAGTTCCTCCTCAGTTACTGTTCCTGATATGGCCCATGGAAATATCTCTGATACTCATGAGCAAACTGGTAAACCTGTCAATGTGCGTAATATACTCTTGTTGACTTTCAACAACAAAATGGAAGTAAAAAGATAACATTTTTTTTACTTATACCAACCTGATTGTATTATATCTACTTGCTTTGTACTATCTTCCCATGTTTCTTTATTGCTTTTTGGCTTTCCTCTTTACCTTTGCAAATGCATGTCCTGTCGGAAAACCCATGAACTAGTCTGCTGGTTATGTGTTTTGTTGGTTTAGTAACTGATTTTTAATCTTTTGGGGATAGGCGGTGAGGAGGGTCTTGAGCATGTAGAGGACACTTAATCTCCACCAATTTGCAAAATGTTTAGGGCACTGCAGAACTACCTAGCACTGGACCAAAGAATGGGAATTTTGTGTTGGTCTTTCATGGAAATATGAAAGAACAAATTGCTGGATAAAATTTAGGATCTTGTTTGGCAACTTTTTCCATTTCATAAACATAGTGACTTTTTTTTTTCACTTATGACGGTGAAAATGCAGTCTGTCCATTGTCAGTGTTAAGTTCTCAAGATATTCTTGTTTTGGAACTTATATATGCTTCCTTCAAGCTCAAGAAACTGAAAATTGTGCTACCTTAGAGAACTCTTAAAGTTTATGAGTTATGTGGGTACACCATTTTATGGTGAAACAACAAAATAGTGGTGCAGTGGATTAGAGTTTGCTTTTGAAAGTAATAGAATGTGTAATCACTCCAGGCGATTGTTGATACAGTTATAACAAACTGCACTAGAGAGGGAATATGATAAACAGATTGCAAGACATGACTTTCAAATCCATCTGTGGGAACTCATTATTTCCAGTTTTGATATTTAAGCTGTTAAAATTCTGACAACCTTTCAAATGGACATACTATCTGGCAGCTCAATCATAAAGAAAAATGTGATTTCCACAGTATGAGCTGAATCTCAGAGAATGTGATGCAATCTTGACAAAGGATGTTCTTCATGCAGGTTAAGGAAGAAAAGGAGCTGATTCCAAACCCACCTGCAAAGAAACAGAGAAAAGTTGTCCATGTTGACCCAGAAAGTCCCTTGGAAGTTCATGCCTATCTAATGCAGTTGAAAGAAGATAACAAGCTGGAGTTAGGACCAATGCAGAGAAGTGAGGAGGTGCCAGTGAAAGAGTGGATGGAGAACTACTATCCACAAGTATTTACAGTGTTCCCACAGGATCCAAAAGTTGTTTTCCAATTTTCTGAAAATTCAAAGCTAAGTGAATTTTTATATTACCTCTATTGCCTTTTCATCTTTGAGCTAAGGAACATAGTTTTCATGGACTGTCGTGTCTCCCCAGAATATGTAGACTCATTAGGAAAAGTGATTAAGATTTTAGAGAAGCAAGGTTTTGACTGTAGATTCATGAGGTCGGAATTGGTAGTGGTAGAGTACATGATGAAGAAACAGATGGAAATCCTGCTGGCAGAGAAAGATATGGTTGCTGCGAGAACAATAATTCTAGAGAAAAAATTTCAAGCTGTAGCAAGTAAGAAAGAAGCAGAGCTGAATGAGAAAGGAAAGCAGCCAGAAGGTACTGAACCACAGATTGGAGATCTTCCAAAGCACCGGAATGTGCTGCAAGAAGACACAGATAAAATGCTGAGAGAGCGGAATGTCCTTCCTTATGCTGCTTTGGAGGAAGAGTACATTGAACAGATTCTAGCTTGCCATAAGAAGATGCTAGCAAGTAAGGAAGAGGAATTGAAAAGAATTGGACTAGTTCTGGAAAAAATAAACCAGCTGCATCAAGGTAAGGCAACTTTCTCTGCTTAGCACAACTATCATAGCGACACAGTATTGTTTTTCTCTTTTTTTTTTTTGTCCCTTTTTTGACACTTCTATTCGTTTTCTTTGAGGCACAGTAATATCTGTGCATTGTAAAGCTGCTGTGCTTTCTGATTCCAATTTTATTCCCGCCAAATTTCTGCTCATGTCCATCAGAAATGGAATACTAGGGAATGAAGTGTACAACTGTTCGTACAGAGAAAGCAGAGCAATTTTCCCTGGATAAAACCCTTTAGCAATTACTTTCTGTTGCCATGTTCATGAGAAAATATTGATCTTTTGGACGCGTAATTTATGGTCAATAGGCTCTGTGCATGTGGTTGCTGGGACGTTGTAGAGGTTCTTATCTCTTGAACGAGTAAGACAAGTTGAGGGAGGTTGTTGTCGTAAAATTGATATTTTTAAGTGGAAGGGGACGACTGGACTGAATGCCCGGGTATGCGTTACATCCATGTAATGAACTTAGCGTTTCACTTGTGTTCTCAAAGAGAGGGATTCTATAACAGCTTAATCACGATTAGCCCATCATTCCTTACTACTATCGTTTTCCAATCAATCTGATTTAGTGGTTATGGGCTTCAAAAACCCAAATTGCGTGTTGGGAATCTGTATTACTTGAACTGAAATCTTATCATGTAAACACATAACTTAATTGTCTTTTGTAACTTTAGGATTTTGAAACCTTTTAATTTCATAGTCTTAAGTCTTGTAATTCCGAAATTTTCAGATTTCAATATGAATTTTTCAGAAAATATCATATCTAAATCTTATTTTCAGAGTTTGTTTCAATTACAAAATTTAATACTGATACCAATCAAATATTTTAATCAAATTATAAAATTAAAATTTGACTTTAATATCATTGTTGAGAAATCAACGTGGGATCTAATCCCGCATGTGATAGAATAAATACGAAATTTTTTTGTTTGATCTTTTGAAAGTTAAGATCACTTAAATTATATAAAAATGATTATCACAAAAAATTATAATGAAGCAAGAATAATAATTCGTACATTATTTTGAAGCTTGATTTTTTATTCTGTATTTGTCTTCTCAAACTATTTCAAAAATTGGTTCATTTCAATCACAAGTATTTTACCTCTAACAATATTTGCAGAACGTTTGGAGAGAATTTTGCGGCTATTATATAGAGGGTTAGGAGTGCTAATTCCCTTGAATTCTTAGGAGTGATAATTCCCTTGAAATCTAGCAATTCATTATGAATACCTAAATATTTAAGAATGTTAAAGTGATTTTGATTAATCTTTCCATACATGAATTTTTTATATAATTAAATCATTTCATTATATAATATTCTGATTAGACATAGAGCATGAAATTAATGTCTATTATATTTGAGTTTAATCATGTAAATTCTTCGCAATTAGTAATTGATTTGATTAATGACAATTAAAAACTACTTTTAAAGTGTCATTCTGCTTTAGTCAAGGATTTCTTGAATCAATACTAATCGAGAACAATAGAACATTCTCCCTAATTACTTTAAAGTGATGAATCCTATATTGATCACTCAAATATCTTCACATAACTCATACTATATATCCAATGAATACTGATTGGCATACCCTTGACTAGAATAAGTCATAAGTATTATTAAAACATAGCAATTCCTATAAGAGATAACTTTGGAGATTTCAAGTCAATAGATCACTTATACAATAATCACAATGAGAATTTTCATAGACATATAAGTAATATTTCAAATAAAAATCTCATATGGGATCAATTCGGTGAACTTTTTTTTAATGCACCCATATGTTTATTTAAATACCTTCATACTTTAGTTTATGAGATCGACTACTTCTTTCATAAGAAAAAACATAACATGTTTTATTTTTGTACGTTGTATTAATATCCACTCTCAATAGAACAATGACTAGGAACATTTAAGAATAATACATAAATGTAACATGAATCTTATAACTATGATCTCATAATAATTTTATTGGCAATGTACATTTATCATATACATCTAATAGGTATAAGATAAATAATACTTTTAAAATAATTATGTCACTGAACTACAATTAACTAATTAACTATGAGACATAAAAAGAAGAGAATCATGTGATTCTTCTGAAACTTACAACTTAAATCTTTTAACTAGTAGCCTGTAAACATATTTTTATTTTACCTGTAAAAAGGTACGATGTCTTACTTTAGTGATTAGAGAAGTTGACCTATTTATCAGGGGTCTTCCTTTAAGACTAGATTTATGTCCTATAAAGAAACACTGACATACTTGGTATCCATATAAATTTAAGCCCGCAGAAGTTAGTTCTTAAACCCTTTTCAACATATATCCTTTTAGGTATAATTAACATGTCTTAAAAATTATATGTATATATGTCTATAATCACCACGAAAGTAACATCTTATGATGGGAATTGAAAGTGTAAGTATAATATAACAGAGACTTATAAACTTGAGACCTATATTCATTTTTAGGTCTTCTAGATGTGTAAGGGCATGAAGTTCTCTTTTGGATATATAGGGAATTAAGAGCTCTCCTTATCTGATAATGATATTTAATAAAAAATTTAGCATTTGACATACTCTTTTTATAAAAATATGATATATGTTGATTTTAAGCAAATTTCATGCTTCTTTGATTATTGTAGGCTTATGATGATAATTAGCTGGTTTCATACTATTTTGATTATAATGAGGAATACATGAATGAGAAAAATATTGCATATTCTTTTGATGTAACCTTACATTAAAGTTGTTCCATTTTTCTTTACTTGAGAACATTGTTTTCTAGGTTTAGAAAGTAAACCCTAGATAAAAGCATGAAATTTCTTTTTACCTTGAGACTTCGAAGATGATGTATGAGTATTTAAGTTTTTATGTCTTGAATTGAATGTTATATGCTCATATGATGGCTTAAGCAATGAATCATCATTGTAAACATGGTCTCCCTTTACAAAAATTATCTTGTCATTGTGTGATGCACTTGTATAACTATACATAATCACATGCCCATCATTTGATCTATTTTCTACTTCAAGCATGTTATTCATTTTTCCACTAACCACTGTGAATGTAGACAATGGTTCTTTGAAGATATTGATCTTCTTCTTTAATGCGTCATTCTCATGCAACAAATCATACTCGGTGTCATTGACGACAACACTATCAGATTCTATCATATCATGCATATCATGTTTCTATTTGTTATTTTAATCCATGTATACATCTAAAAGCTTTAAAATCTCTTTATGCTTGGAAGAAAATGGCATCTTTTTTAATCTCATAACCTACAGGCATTTAAATAACTCATCATATAAAAGATCATCATCACAGTCATCATTATCAATATAAGAGTTTGAGGAAGATGCTACCTTATCATTATTGTCGTAAAGCACATACTTGTCACCATATTTTCATATTCTTGACTCTCTTAACTAGTAGTGTCATCCCATATGGCCTTAGGTGATTATTTCTTCTTCTTTAGTTGTTTATCCCTTCTCTTCTTAAAGTAATTCTTAAATTTCTTTGTGATGAGCTTTATATCATTCTTATTTCTCTGACTTGTGGATGTCCCTTCACTATCAGTTTCTTATCCTTAGACACTTTAAATACCACACCTCTTTTTATTGGAGCCACTTCTTTAAGCACTTCATTCATCTGCATCTCATAGGTAAGGAGTGATCTAACTAGTTCTTCCAATCTTCAAGTCTCCTCTTAGTATCATGATAATTACTCTAATTTTAAGGGACTCAAGAGGCAATTGCTTATGTTATTGATCCATCAAGTGTAATATCCCATTTTTTCAGAATATGCTTAGGGTTTAACCCTAGATTAAATATTGCATACACATGCATAACATTAGCATTCATACACGAATTGATATTTGTGCCCATTACAAGTTAGCATATGCACTCAATTGACTTATTCCAGTGCATGAAAAATGTTAAGCGATCATGATGTGAATTGTGTTTTGATATGTCTTGAATTTTGGTATGATTCAATTTCAATTAGAAATTTTGAAATTAAATGTTATGGATTGGAAAAATTGATAGATCAAAATGTACATTTGGTTTAGGAAAAATTCCAAGTTGTAGGATAAATTGATACATGAAAATTTGAATGATTTAGCCTATAATTGAGCGACATTGACATAGTTAAATTGGTGATAAATAGAGTAGTAATTAACTGACAATTAGATCAATTAGTATGTGACAAGTGAACCAATCTTGGAGTGACATGTGGACTGATTAAAGGGTGACAAATGGCAGAATAATGAGTGGATTAGTGGTAGCATAATTGTTGAACAAATGGCTAGCATGCTTTAAGACATATGTCTTTGTAAGTTATTGACACCTAGCATGTTGAAGCGGCAAATTCCAGCACCCAAGTTTCTGCTTCCTTTCTTGTTTCCTACATCAAAATTACTCCAGCTTTCTCCTCTGTATTTTGCCTGAACCCTAGCCAAATTGTTGCACCAAAACTAGCTTTTTACCTTACACAAAATAGCTAAGAAAACTAGCTGAAACTGACCTTCATATTGCTGTCCAAAATCAACCTATTTTCATCTTAAGTTTGTGATGAATTTTGCTTGCATGGAGACTTGATTTAATCTGAAGTTTAAGATGAATTAAAAACCTAACAAGTAAGTGACAATCTGAGTTTTATGGCATGTCAAATGATATAAGAATGATGTTTGAATTGGAATGAAATTCATGTGTTATTGTTGAAGATTGTGCTGGAAATTTTTGCATGAATTTGGAAGTGTTTTTATTTTGTTTTTAGTGTACGAAAACCGTGGGATATAGACTGATTTATGGATGAATTAGGTCCAGATTTGAAGTATAATGAAGGTGGATTTATGCCAAAGAAAGATGTTAATTTGATGTTCTTGAATTGGGAAAGAAGTAGGACTATATGCATAATAATGTAAAAGTTTCTGGTTTGATCATTTGTGAGCTATTACTTAAATTTACAGAACTTGAAACTAAAGAAGTAAATAGAAGCATTAGTAAAAACTTTAGTTGGAAAAAATGAAGTGTCTTTAGGATTTTCCATATTGAAAAACTAATTTGATATGTTATAATCTAGAAGTGAAGCATATTGAAAAACATATTTTGACAATTTATTCAACACCATAATGAACATTGAAGGAAGGACAAAAGATAATGCAAAATTATGAGTTGATTTGAAACTTTTTTGTAGAAGGAATGAGTTAGATAAAGATCTTGGCACCGATAAATATCCAAAAACATGTTACACTTTGGATACAAAACAAAAGGAAATTTCGTGTGAATGGTTGAAAAGTCTAAAGTTTCTCGATGGTTATGTTTAGAACTTGAGGTATTTTTGAATTACATAGAAAAGGAGAAAATAAGATAATTGAAAGTGAAGCGTTTCAAGAAAATGTTTATGAAATAGATGTATATGTAACATAAGATGAGAATGAATCTTTGAACGATCCAAATAATAAATATATTGAAATTTTATGTCGAGAGGATGAGGAGGGTGAAAAATTTGAAGAGGAGCTTGAGTTTGATTCTAATTCTTTATAAAAAGAAGAACATGATGATTTTGATTTACAATTAAGTGATGATAGTGATTAGTTTGTGTTTTTAATAGAATATTATATGAATAAATATATTATTGCATCAACAATATAATGTTATTTGTGTTTAATTTATAGTGTCATATTACTGGAATATTTAATAAAATGTGAATTTTAGGTTAAAAATATGCCACAAAAGAGAAAATAGGATATGTTGTAGCCAAGGTTTATGTTACCACGATTTCCAAGTGAAACATCACATTCTGTAGATGCTATAGAATCAGGTGTTGATGGTCCAACTACTGTACGTCTAGATGAGGCATCACCTTCTTGACTTACAGTCTCTAAACAGTCACCTTTTATACCTGCTGCTATACCATCCAACAGTTCTACACTATCCACCGCTCCTACACCAACAAAGATATCAGGGGCAAACATTGTGGATGATGTAGGCGGCCTCCAGCTTGAAGATAAGAGAATTGATGGAAGAACTTATATCACAATTGTCAACAATCTATGAATGAAGTTCTAAAAATTATTTAATTCATGCATGATAACACCATAGGTTTATACTTAAGTTATATGTTTTAATATGAAAATGACCTAAAAATGCATATATATTAGGTTGGTTCCGTTTGGAACGTGCTCCTGAAATATTTCATCTAAGTTTAAGGAGAGGATAGATCTTGAGGGTTATATATGGAAGAATATCTCTCAAGCGACAAAGAATTTTTATTATCAGGAGTTTGAGGTACAAAAATATATTTTTTAATCTTTTTTATTTTATCTAATTTTATAACATTAATGAGATTAATATTGTAGTTCATAAGTACTTACAGTTTTTTTTCAAAAAGAATTTTTTTGGGATTCAAAAGTTGATGTTGTAATTTATAATATATGGGAGAGGTGAGCTTATGCACATTATAAAGACTTTGTTGGTTTGATATACAAGAATGGTGTACGACCTCCTTAGATATATGAAGAAATATGGAATCATTATCAGCAGTATTGGGCATCACCAAAGGCAACGTCCATTTTAGAGCACAATTATGCAAACAGATGTGGAGGACCAGAGGGAGAGAGTCTACCCGTACATATTGGAGGATCTATGACCTACCAGGAGTAGGCAGAAAAACTTATAAGTATCAAAACTTCACATTTATATTATGATTTTTGTACTTTTATGTATGAAATTTGATTTCAATGTAATTTCATGTATGAAATTTAGAATGAAAATATTTGTGTATTATAGAAAATAATAATGTTATAAATGTCTAGTGCCATTAATGGTTGTATTGTTGAGTAAATTTGTTTGTTTAATAGGGGTAAATATCATATAAATAGAGGAAACTTTGTCAAAATTTTTGTAAATTGTAGTTTACTTATAATAATTTATTCTGATGTAGGACAATTCTATGGGTCGAAAGCCTACACTACGTTAGCTCATTTTGTACACCTACACTAAGAAACATGATGGTGTGACCTTCGTCAACACCTGATGCAAACAACTTCATGTATGTAACATCTATACTTTAATATTTATTCTTAAAAATTATCATTTATTAATATAAACAATTATAATGATAAGACTAAATACAAGAAAGCATTGAAAGACAGTGTCAGAACTCTGAAATTGTTAATGAGAGTTAGACATATCTTAATGTAGGGAGTGGTAGGGACTGCTGTGGAAGGATTTTTGACTTAGGTTCATTTGCAAATTCATGCTATTCGCAATCATCACATCCACTACAACTGGATCTAGTAGGCAATCTGCATCAAATGAAAGAGCTGTTCAGCTTGTGAACACCGTAGAGAGGCTGATAGAGTGCATAACCCAGCTTTGTAATAAGGTGGATGAGTTGAAAGGGAAGGAAAAGACCTCATCACAGCAATCAGAGCATCCTCCTTTACCAACTGAATAATTTAGATAGATGAATAAGTGAATGTATTCTATGTTTTGTTACTCTTAAGTTTTTGTATGAATTCTTAATTTACAATTATTTTCAAGAATCTTATTGGTGTATATTATAATTTTTTATTAGGTTACCAATGAGGATAATTTTTACTTTATATTATCAATCAATGCTATATTATTTAGAAAAATTAAATATACAAACAAATCAAATGATTATCAATAGAAAATTCGTATAGGAAGTGAGAAATGGTAGTTGAAATTTATCAAAATTATATTTTCTATCGGAATTATAATATGTCGTCAGTAAATTAGCGTAAATATTTTAATTCCGTAGATAATTTACCGATGGAATTGGCATATTCTATCAGTAAAATTTTAGCGATGAAAAATGTTGTCCATATGTAAAATTTTGGAACATATATTGTAATTCTGTTGGTAAGCTACCTATGGAATTTTGTACAGTCGTCGGTAAATTAGCGACGAAATATTATAATTTTGTTGGTAAATTTTAGAGATGGAATTTTGTATTTCCTAGTTACCGACGAAACTTCAATATTTCGTCGGTAATTTACCAATGGATTTACAATATCCATCGCTAAAATTTACCTATGGCCATTTATTCGATGACTTTTTCTGTCGGTAATTTCCGTCGCCAAATTTATTTCCCGACGAAAAACCTGTTTTTCTTGTAATGTATTGATCATAAACTCTAATGGCAGCAGACTCAATATTTGAGGCAGTGAAAGCAAATTCTTTTGAAATTTTAAGAACTTATAGCTCTAGAGACAAGCTTATAAAGGTTCTACATTTAGCTAACTTGTAGTTTGACCTTATGAACTTAAGATGTATGGTCCTACTTTTTAAAGCTCTTGGGGCTATATTATATTCTTTACACACAAATAAAATTACGCATAGATAAGTTGAATCGAATTATTTTTACATTCTTAATATTTTAGTAGTCATGATATATTATTAAGTATTAATTTTAATTTATGATTATAAATTCATTGCCAACATATTAAGAATCTAAATGACTCACATATAGAGAGTAATTTAGAAGAAAAAATCAATTTAAATTAAGTTAAACTTAACTGTGAAGTTTAAAAAACTTCATAAATTAAATATGAGATATTTAATTTTATTAAAATTAAATTGTAATTAGACAATTTGTGGTTTACAGCTCAAGAAATTTTTTTTTGCTAAAATTCAAATCAAGTACAATTTAATTTCTTATCTATGATTCATATTTTTAATTATTTAATTAATAATATTCGATCGAGAAATTATAAAATTTATTTTCTCTATAATTCGATTACGATTTGCTTCTCAGTAATTTATTTTATCTAAAATAAGGAACTGCAATATCCAAATCATCCCAAAGGAACGAAATAGATGTTTCAACTTCAATTCTCGTTTGGAAATTGTTTACGGTCCTCCCCTCCTAACGAAGTATTCTTTTAGTTATGCAAGAAATGACCGCGAATGATCGTTCCTGAATATTTTCCATATAGATTAGTTGCGCTTTGAACATATACATATTCCTTATTCCACAAAATTAAAACTCTTTTAACTTCTTTTTTTCTTTGAAAAACAGAAGAATTTACAACGCTATCTTTTAGATGTGCAATGGATAAATCTCTACATTAACATAATAGTCTGCAAATTAGGTTATCGGATATTCTGCACTAAATAAGCGTTGTACGATAAGGTCGATCGAGAGAACACAAATAAGAAGATTCAAATACAGCACCTTTTGACCTCATTTCTCCTAATTCACTAACTCGTCGCTGACTATGAATATAAGAAAAAAGAATACAAATCCATTATATAAATTTTTTAAGAAGACCAATGTCTAGCACTTAAATCAATGAGAACCTAAATACGTTGGCCTGTAAGCCATCTAGTAAATATTATCCTCATTTAGGTAGCCACTTGTCATTCATCTTCTAAATCTATTCTGAGTTTAGATCTTCTGTTCGATATTATAGTATCTTATTTTGTCTTATAAATTTCAGTTATTTATTTATATGAGTCTCGTTTAAATAAACGCGGGATTCACATAAATGAATGATTGAAATTTATAGAACAAAATAAGATACCATAATATTAGACAGAGGATTCCGTCCGCCT
>JANITX010000010.1:11554760-11572590 GCA_027564395.1 Erythroxylum ulei | reverse complement strand
GCAAAGGAGTCAGTAATTCTCTTCATCTTGTTCATGGTTTTATTATCCTTATACCATATCATGTATGGATTGACATGCTGATTTGGATATGTTGCTTCCACTGCAAAATGATTTCTTAAAAGTTTTGAAATCTACCGCTTCTCCAAATAATGCATGCTTTCCTTTTCTGATCCAACAATCCCAAGTCTGTACAGTGCAAATTTTAAGTCTTCCATAGGGGCACAATTTGTGTTCTGACTTCAGGTGAAAAACTGGATTGATCTAGGTTGAATTAGACAAAGTTAGCTTCTAGAAATGTGTAGCTTATCTTACTAGCTTTCCAACAGTATATAGTATGAAATTTTTGGACATGGGAGTCGAAAGTCATAATCTTCGGTGATGACGTGTATCGTCTGGTGATGACGTGTATCATCTATGATGACATGTATCATCTGGTGATGACGTGTATCTTCAGTGATGATGTGTATCATCTGGTGATGATGTGTATCTTCTGTGATGACATGTATCGTCTGGTGATGACGTGTATCTTCTGGGTACTGTTCATCTTGCATTTTTTGGTCCATTTTTGACCCTATAGATGATAGAATCTATCTTCAAAGTCTTCTTCAAAGTTGTAGGTATAGAGGTCCTCTTTCAAACCGTACAAGAATGACCTAATCCAACATCTATAGAGAAAGTTATATTAATTGTCCCAAGACAAGTTCAATATGATTAAGGACAAAACCTTGTTTGATTCTTTTGGCCATAAATTTTTTATCCGACCTCCTAATGAGATGATTCTTGTCTTTAAATAAACTAGAGACATAGAGCTACAAATTATCTGGAATTATGGATGGAAGTTGAGTATGACTGTTTCAGTCTAACAACAATCTAAAAATGTTTGGGCCTTAACTTTTAGATTTTTTAACCAAATTGAATGATTTTGCTGTCATTAGGAACTTAAGACAATGAGGAACAAATGTTCTAAAGAAATCAAATATTAATTCTGATTTAAGTTTTCCTAAAATCTGTGCTGAAGTGGGAAAAATGAGTTGGTTTCTGATGTGTGATTGTTGTGGGCACGCCACCATTTTGGGAAATGACTAATGAGGGCTCATTGAAATAACCTTATAGGGTAATACGCTCACGGTTTATAACTCTAAATATTGGGCTCTGAAATCAGGGTCCAGCATTGTTTGGTATCAGAGCAAGAGTTGGGTTCTGAAACTGGGATCCAACACTATGGGCGACGATCGTGGCCTACATGTAGACAGTTGCGAAGTCACTTTTAGATTCAAGTTTTCGAGGGATATTTTGGACATTTTAGATCCTTGGAAGACGCTAGGGTTATCCTAATTAGAAAATACTATAAAACGATAATGATGGAACCCTAGAGAGGAGTCTACATTCTGCCTACATTTGGAAACCCAAAAGAGAGAGAAACAAGAGAGGGGGAAAAGAAAAAGAGGAAGAAGAGAAGGGTTTCGATGCTAAAGCTTCCAAAAATGGGTAATCTCTCAACATTGCTACTCTCTCGAATTAACCAACCTGAGTTTCATTTCCTGCCTATTTACTTTTTTATTCATTTAATGGGTAAGATTAAGATGGGTTATAAGGATATGGATTTTGAGTTGTTCATGATGTTATAATTTTTCCTCTAGGATTTTGCTTATTTTTAACGTTAATCTAGTTGATTTTTGTTTACTTGAGTTGGGTGTTATGATTGATTGATGTATTTGCATATTTTGGTAATAAACTGATAGGGTGAACCGAATAAAAATGATTAGATTGGATTAACAATAGTTAGGTGATCTAATTGACCACTTAATCAAACTAGTTGGTAATTTCATAGAGAGAGATCCCGTGTGACACCTGATTATTTATTAGAGAACTTTAGAAATACTTAGAATTGTGGGTAATTTATGAATTGAGAGACTACAAGTCTAGAATTAGATTAGGGTTTACAATTTAGGGAATGATTATAAATTGAGAGAGAGTAATCAACCCTACAATCGTCTAGAACTATCACCCTAAAAATACATAAAAGGCTGGATTTGCATTAATGATAGGTAAAAGCCCTTATCCCATAACTTGATTAATTCTCTTTACAGATTTCCATTATTACATTATTTGATTATTGCTAGTTTGTTTTGATTTAGTTTACTTTTTAGTTATTAATCAAAATTGAATCTTAATCAAAGCATAACTTGAATTAAGTGGTGCTTAAGCACAATCTTTATTGGACGATATCTACTTCTTGCTATAAGTAAAACCCGCATACTTGTAGTTTTTGGCATAAAAAAGTTACTTGTTTTACAATCAACAAGGTTTTGGCACTGTTGTCGAGGATTGTTTTCTTTAGCATCTTGTTTAGTTTAGATGACTTTGATTTAAGAGTGTTTGATACTTTTCCTTGAGTTTTTGTAGGTGCATGAGCACATGGAGCATAAGAAGGTCTAACGAATTTAGTGAAGAAGAAAATTCATATATTACACGGCATAAAAGAGAGCTAAAAAGAGTAAGACATCAAGACAAAATAAAAACGAATATGGCAAAAGAAGGATTTTATGAGCTCAGGTTTCAGCTGTCAAGAAATTGTAAGGCCAGCGATTCAGGCCAATAATTTTGAGAACAAGTCGGCACTCCTCAACATAATTTAGAATAGTGTGCAATTTTATGGGCTATCCAATGAAGATCCCAACACCTATCTTAGAAACTTCTTAAAGATTTATGATACCTTCAAGTTTAATGGGATGTCAGATGAAGCTGTAAGGTTGAGATTGTTTTCTTTTACCTTGAGAGATTGGAAAAAGGCATGGTATAATTCACTCAATGCAAGCCAAATCACTACTTGGGAGCAGCTAGCCCAAGCTTTCTTACCTAAATACTTCCCCTTAACCAAGAAAACAAGAATCATCAAAGAGATCACCAAATTTCAACAAAGTGACGGGGAGTCATTGTATGAAGCTTAGGAGAGATTCAAGGAATTATAGAGGAGCTAACCCCTCCACAACCTTCCGAGGAAATTTCTGTTACAGACATTTTATAAGGGCATAACTCCGAGCATAAGGGGAACAATAAATGCAGCTACATGAGTGTCTTTGATGAGGAAAACCATTGATTTAGCTCATAATGATTCGGAAGAGTTGGCGAGTAACTGTTGTATGTGGCCAAATGAAAGAAGTAAACAAGGGTTCAAGAAGGAAAAAGGAATGATTCCACTTGATTCAGTGGCAGCCTTACAAGCACAAATTGTTGCTCTCACCAATCAGTTGAGCAACACGCAAGGAGCTTCTTCATCCATAGTCAAGACTATGCAATGACAATGTTAATTATAAGGGCAAAATAATCATGGAATAGCTAATACTTAATATCCTGAGAGGAAAAACTAGCCAAATTTTTCGTGGAGTGCTAATAATGTAGCTGTCCAACTGAGAGTACAAGGACCTACCAAATTTCAACAAGATCATCTTGGGTCTTTGGAGAAAAAAATGGACAAGTTAATGGACGTGTTGGATTCAAAGTTTGTAAGCCAAGAGGAAGGTCAAAGAAGACTAGAAGAGAGTCAAAAGAGAATGGAGGCAAAGTTTAATGAGATTGCTAAGAACCACGCTTCATCCATGTATAACTTGGAAGTACAAGTAGGTCAACTTGCTAATTCTTTGTCTTCTAGGAATACCGGAAGCTGACCAAGCAACACTTAGGACAATCCAAAGGAACAACTGAAGGCGATCACACTTAAGAGTGGCAAGCAATTGGAGGAGGCAAGTGTTTAAAAAGATAGTTAACAAAAGGAAAATGTGTAAGAGAAAGAAGAAGAGAAGCCATATATACCACCACCCTACAAGCCTAAGATTCCATATCTGCAGGGGGGAAATTGTAGCACCCCACTCTCGCAAGACATGTACCTGACATCATTAGTGATATCCAAGTCTGAGCCCCGGGAGGGTGGCATGCTCGAGTACCACTCTGTCAAAAATTGGTATAATTTTTTTTAATAACATACATACCTTTTTGTAGAAGTCAACATTCAAGTGGGGCCCACTTTATTCATAAACTTTTTCAATCAAAACAATATAATCAACAAAATTTTAATAGCCATTTGGGTACATTATAAATACAAAACATTTTGATCATAGTGTCTTTACATTATAACATCAATCATATACACATTGTACAAAACTTTTGGAATGCATAATTTGATACAAAAATTGCGGAATATACAATGCAATACAAAATAAAGAAATACAATGCAGACGTGAACTAATCCAGACTTGTATCTCTGACTTGCCTGCAGTAGGTATACTCTCATTTGCCTAACGGGGTATTCTCCTGAGCCCTGAAAATAATTATAAATTTTGGGTGAGTTTTGTTATATCAATAAGTGACCATCATCGATGGCTCACCAAGTCACATAACACTTAATTCACGTGATTTCATATTTCACATTCAATACACTTAAATAATTCATATTATGCATATGCAGTGCATATGAGACCCACTTTCTATTTGTTACTTTGTTGTTACCGAGTGCCTAAATTGTCCCGTATCTATTTTGGATACCGGGCACATTGCTAACTGTCCCTTATCCGATGGGGATATAAGACTCATTTTATATAGTGAGCTATAGGCTCTTAATCACTTTTTAAGCTCGAGGCTCTTTTTAACACTTTGAGCTTTAAACTCTGATCGGTGGCTACTCTGGTCACAACTGCCATTATGTTTTATGCATTCATGAAATGAAATGACTCAATCACATTTGCGTATACTCATGCAATCACACTCATATATAATCGGACCTTAGTCCAGCATTAAACATTAAATTTGAGTATCACTTTTTCATTTATATGCATGCTCAGATTTTCCTTTGGAACTAAGTTCGACATTTAACAACCAAGTCATGTATCACATATTTCAGCAAATTCACATACAAGGAGCACTTCAATATCTCATTCATACCTCATAATCATTGGACCTTTTGTCCAGAAATCGGCACAATCAAATCACATTCATATCATCACCCAGTATTCAATTAATAAAAAAATTCAAACAGAACATACAATGGAATGAGACCATCTAGGTCTACTAACAGTACGCTCCAGATTAGCAGTTGTTTCCATGATTTGGAAACGTTTGAATGCCAACGTTCATCTTGCATATCAAAATTATGCAATACACACATTGCACATGCACACATTAATAACTTTGCACAATTATAAGCATTCATTTATGTACACGTGTGTATATGGAATATGTATGATGCATGTTCATGACAATCCGAGGTATATTATCAAATTTCACATTTTATCACATTCTCATTTTTTTACATTATTTGCTTTATAATAACTCAGTTCACATTAACCTTTACTAGATACACTTTACTCCTCTTTTTGAATCAAAAATTTAATCATATAAACCACTTCATCTCCATTATACACATGTCTTTGGTACTTTAATACCAACAATTCACTCATTAATGTTATTCTGACATTATAAGATCAAACAATATCCAAACTCTCATTTCTTTATATAAGTTCTCCAAAATTCCAAACATTCTAGTCCAATTTCCATGAACAATATGACAAGGAAAATAGAGACAATTGGCAACACTTCCCTCGAGAAAGTTGTTCTCCTATCGCTTAAGTTTCTAATGATACCAAGATCATTCCATTTGGTTTATAACTTTAGAAGATATACTTCAAACATTTTTGAACTTCTCTTATTCAAAAATAGTATACTATGCACAACTTCCATCCATAAATTAAACATCTTAGAGACTGAATCACAATTCGACTTCTTCAGATAATTTGTACCTTATGTCTCTAAGTTACTTCAAATTAAATATCATCTCAGTTGAAATACGGCAGGTCTAAGTATAATTAAAACACTGAAGTATGTTTAGCAAAATAATCCTATTTACACCATTCCAACATATTCCCACACTTTCATTTGATCAATCTTCTTCAAACCAGTTCATAATGCTATAAATATTTTGTTAGGGATATAATAATGTGATAGGAGTCTATTGGCTCAGGAATCACATTATTTGGAGGTCGGATAACAAAGTTACAGCCAAAAGAATCAAACAAGGTTTTGTGTTCAATCATATTGAACCTATTTCGGGACAATTGGCATATCTTTCCCTATAGTTGTCAAATTAAGGACACCATAGGATGGTTTCTAACAGAACTTCGACCAAAATATGTAAAATGAATAGTACCCAAAAGAAGTTTATGAACAGTGCATAGAAGATGTTTAACAATTGCTATAACTTTCTCTAGAGATATCAGATCAAGGTCATTCTTAGATGGTTTGAAATACGACTTTACGATCTACAACTTTCATGCAAACCTTAAAGATATATTCTGTCATCTACAGGGTCAAAATTGGACCAGAAGATCTAGAATGAACAATACTCAAAAGAAGCTCGTAAGTAGTGCACAGAAGATGTTTAAAAATTGGCATAACCTTCTCTAGAGATATCGAATCATGGTCATTCATAAATGATTTAAAAGAGGACCTCAATATCTACAATTTTCATGCAGACCTTGAAGATAGTTTCTATCATCTAGAGGGTCAAAATTGGACAAAAAGATGTAAGATAAACAGTACCCAGAAGAAGTTTATGAACAGTGTATAGAAGAAGTTTTGACACTAAAAGATATGCACCAGAAGATATAGAAGGTCAACCATAGAAGATGCAAAAGGTAAACCATAGAAGATACAGAAGGTAAACCATAGAAAATACAAAAGGTCAACCATAGAAGATAAAAAAGGTTTCAACAGGGTCTTCCTCACATCACCAAAGTTCTAAATCACTAACCACACTCTCGAGAGTACCTCCACTTATAAAGAACATAACTTTCGACTCAGTTGTCCAAAATTTACATACTATATACTGTTAGAAAGCTAAAAACATAAGCTACAACTTTCTAGAAGCAAATTTGTCTAATTTAGCCTAGATTAATACATTTTTTTTCTTGAAGTCTAAATACAAAATTTACCACTATGGAAGACTTGAGAATTTACACTGTGAAAAATTGGAATGTCCTGGGCATAACCATTCTGCTACCAAATTGACTTTATTAAACTCCCAAATCTCAACTCAGTAGGGCTTTTAATTGAAAATCCCATCAAGCAAAATCACTAAAATTGATTCTAGAATAGTTAGACCCATGCATTTTCTAACTCTATTAACTAAAACACTTCCAAAAATCCAAAAGATTCAAAATGATCTTACCTTGATTCTTCACCAAATGAAGAGACCTTTGGCTCAAATGGAAGCTTTTCTCTTCCTCTATCTTTTTCCCTTCTTGAACCGCTTCAAAATCTCTCTCAAGACTAAGAAATGATGAACCCTAGCTCAACTCTCTTCTTTTCTCTCAAGCACCGAAATTCTCTTCTCTTTCTTTCTTATTTTCTCTCTCCTCTTTATAACACTCCCTCTTTTCTCTTTAATTCACGTTTTCCCATTTCTTAAAAAGCAAGATTACATTTCTTTCTTCCATTTCTACCCTTAATGAGTCCAAAAGCCCCCTTTTCCCCTTCCTTATAGGCTTATGTTCTCTTACCCTTAAGTGTCTTGCCAAAAACACCCCTTGAACATTCTTATAACCTTTTACACTTTAATTCAATCAACCTATATCATATAATCTTTATAACATCAACATAATAATTAATTTCCACAAAATTTCATAAAGACCTCATAATTAATGTAAATGATACTTATTCACCAAGAAGAAATTTTTGGGGGGCCAACATTTCTCAATATACTCACATTTATAAACAATTATACCCAGAATGTCAATGAATACTTGTACAATTATTTTCATGTGCAACAATTCAATATTAATGTGCTTGAGCATATCACATAATGCATAAGCATGAAACACATTTCTAATCTCTCAATGAATCTCTCACATTTAAAAATTTAGCCTTAACATAGGTAACGGGATGTTACAACTCTCCCCTCCTTAAAAGAAATTTCGTCCTTGAAATTCTTACCTGTTTGCTCGAACAGGTGGGGATATTGTCTTCTCATATGGTCCTCTGTTTCCCATATAACTTCATCATTAGAATAAGTTATTCTAATTGACCATAATCAATGTAATTAATCCTTCCTATAATCATTTCTTCAAGTATCACATTATCTTAACAGTTTCCTCGATACAATTTAGGTTACCCAAAATTTTCACTTCATATGCTGGCAATACATCTTTGTCAGATCATATAAATATTTCATCTCCCACTTAGTATTTCACATCTCTTAATTGCTAATACATTTAACTCTTAAGTTTGTCTCACTATATTCCATAACTTCGAGGTGATACACTAAAATTCATTTGTCTTTGATAAGCCACTTTATTCTTATTACAGATTCATTTCACTCACTAACAGTGTTTCCAATTTACTATGGCCTTTGACCATTTTTAGGCCCTCTTCATTTCAATGTAAGGACGAACGACTCTTTTTGTCGTATGGACGAACGACTCTTTTTTTCGTATGACACCTCATACAATATTCTAATGGTATCACTATGATAACAATTGTTATGCCTACAGTCAATTTAAACTATACATTAATCTCATATTCTTATAAACCCCAGAAATATAAGCTTTACTCATGTCTCTAGCAATCAAGACTATTTGTAACTTAACCATGTGATCACTCGGTTCTACATTCTTAGCTATCAAGTGCTGTTCCAATGTATTCTTACTAGGACATATAGCCTTAGCTGTTTCTTGTCTTTCCTCTAACAGTCTCCTTATCGCGTACACATACTTCTTAATTCAATCACAAAATATCATTAACTTGAAATTCAGATTCGTGTTCAATTCCTCGATAAGATTCACAATTTCTAAATCCTCAATTTGGGCTTTGTTAATCCTTTTATGCAAAACTAATTTTAAATTTCAATAACTAATAATACTTCCTTTGTTTGCCCCTTTTTTAGCTCGACATTCTACACTTTTTAATGCAATAGATTTGATAACCTCAATATCTGAATTTGTGTACACCATTATTTAATTTTCTATTCAATGCATCAATTTAAAACACTAGCTTTACTGGGAAATACTCAATTTGCATATCCTTTCAATACTTTCAAACTCAATAATTACCTTAATATTTATTAATCTATATATCCATATAGATATATATCCAAAATGCTTTTATACATATAATGCCTCCAAGCTTTCAAAACAATTACTATTGCAGCAAGTTCTAAATCATATACCGAATAATTCAACTAATGAGACTTTAACTATCTCACGCATATAAAATCATTTTATTATGTTGCATTGGATTTCATCCTCATCTTTGACGTGAAACCTCATTATGTACTCCATAATCTCCAATTCCAAATGATATCATTATCTTCGGTTTTATATTTCCTCAAAAATTCAAAATGTTCTCTTTACTTTTCGAACACACTCAAAATACCATCTATGATCATGGTCACTAACTGATACAATTTTGTTTGGATCACTTTAATCTCCAATATCATAATACTGTCGAGGTATTGTTAACTCCAACAGATATCACCCAAATTTCCTTGTGCCCATGATTAGTTCTTGTAATTCCTTAAGTGACTAATTCCTCAAATAAGGTAATATTATCTCTTGTTATTTTCAGTTTCCCAAGTGACTTCTTTTCTCAATTAATTTTCTCCATTCATGCAGTTTCCTCTTATTTCATATTAACTTATTCAAATTCCTATTCATTCGTACTAGTTTCTCCACACATTTCAATCTATTTGAAATCTTCACTTTTTGTGTTGATAACACATTCATCATATCCAATTTATATCTCCTCAATTCAAGAATCCCCTCGCGTAATTGGATACTTTACATCAAACCAAATGCATACACCCTCGGTAACATATTCTACATCTTATGCTTGTGTCTCCGTAAGGATTAGACTCCAATATTCACTTTTGATTCATTAAATTATCATTTCTGATTTATTCCTTCATTGATCATTCTTAAGAATAAGCTATCTGGTCCGCATAATCTAATTTGGTGAAATTCTTCTTTGAAAGAAGATTTTTTGTTACTATCATTTATACTGTTCATGTAACCTTTACCAAACCACTATTTTCATTAGTACTTATCAGACATTCTTAGAACCTTAAGAGGATCAATTTCTATTTATCCTTGCCATGGTTGGGGTTTCCTCGCATTGAAATATTCTAACATCAATTCTACTCCAATTTCCCATAATTTACCACTTCTAATGCTACATTATTTCATAATAATTTTACTACCATTTTGAGTGCATTAACTCATCTCATTTGATTCATCATCTTTTTCTTAATCGCCTTCATACATAAAATCCCATCTTATATACATTTCTAACTTTCTGCATACTACGTATCATTCACCTCATGTAAAGTCATTCATGTCTATTTCATTCCCCTTTTATTCTTTCCTCATTTCTATTTCATCTCCCTATTTTCATTTATTTCATCTTCCATATGTATATCCTCATGGTACAATATTGATGTTATATTCAATAATATATCCACCAACACAAATATGTTGAATCATCATTTGTCATATTTTACCCATATACTATTTGTCATTTCTAAAATATCCATAAACCTTCATTTCTGACATCCTGAAGAGCATCACTCTTCTCACTAATTTTATCAACTCAAACTCTTAACGCATGCTCATGCGTCTGACTCATACTCATGTGACTCAGACTAGGGATCAGTTGCTACCGTCTGCTAAAACATGTCAAAAATGCATGTAACTTGACATATATTTCGAAAATGCCCATATAAGATAGTAATTCTAGGCTTTGATACCATATATGTAGCACCCCACTCCCGTAAGACACGTACCCAACATCATCAGGGATATTTGAGTCCGAGCCCCGTGAGTGTGGCATGCTAGAGCACTCAGTCCGTAAAAAAACGGTATAAATTTTTTTGAATAACAAACATACACACCTTTTTGCGACAGTCAACATTCAAATCAGGCCCACTTTATTCATAAACTTTTTTACAATCAACTGAATTTCAATAGCCATTTGGGCCTATTATAGAATACAGAACATTTTGATCATAGTGTCTTTATATTACAACATCAATCATATACACATTGCACAAAACCTTCGGAATACATAATTTGATACAAAAATTGCGGAATATACAATTCAGTAAAAAATAAAGAAATACAATGCAGATGCGAACTGATCTCGACCTCTATCTCTCACTTGCCTACAGTAGGTATACTCTCGTTTGCCTAATGAGGTGTTCTCTAGAGCCCTGAAAATTATTTGCAAATTTTGGGTGAGTTTTGCGAACTCAATGAGTGACCATCATCGATGGCTCACCCAATCACATAACACTTAATTCACATCATTTCACATTTCGCATTCAATACACTTAAATCATTCATATTATGTATATACAGTGCACATAAGACCCACTTTCCATTTGTTACTTTTTTGTGACCGAATGCCTAAACTGTCCTGTATTTATTTTGGATACCGGGCTCATTGCTAACTGTCCCTTATCTGATGGGGATACAGGGCTCATTTTACATAGTGAGCCTTAAACTCTTAACCACCTTCTGAGCTTGAGGCTCTTTCTCACACTTCGAGCTTTAAGCTCTGATCGATGGCTACTCTGGTCATAACTGCATATACTTAAGCAATCGGGCCTTAGTCCAACATTCAACGTTAAAGTTGAATATCACTTTTTCATTTATATTCATGTTCACATTTTCCTTCGAAACTAAGTCTAGAATTTAACTACCAAGTCATGTATCACGTATTTCATCAAATTCACATACAAGGAGCACTTCAATATCTCATTCATACCTCACAATCATCGGACCTTTTGATCAATATTCTTTAAATCCTATTTACACCATTCCAACAGATTCCCACACTTTCATTTGATAAATATTCTTTAAATCAATTCATAATGCTACAATGTTTTAACGAGGGATAGAATAATGTGATAGGAATCTATTGGTTTAAGAATCATTCTATTTGGAGGTCAGATAACAAAGTTATGGCTGAAAGAATCAAACATGGTTTTGTCCTCAATCATATTGAACCAGTTCCGGAACAATTGGCAAAACCTTCTCCATATTTTTTGAAATAAGTTCTTATTAGGATGGTTTCGAAGCAGACATCGATAGCTACAACTTTTGTGAAGACTTTGAAATGATATTTTGTCATCTAAAGGGTCAGAATTGGACCAGAAAATGTAAAATGAACAGTACCCAGAAGAAGTTTATGAATAATACACAGAAGATGTTTAACAATTGGCATAACATTCTCTAGAGATATCTAATCGAGGTCATTCTTAGATAGTTTGAAAGAATACGTCAAGATATACAACTTTTATGAAGATCCTGAAGATAGATTCTATCATCTGGAGGGTCAAAATTGGACCACAAGATATGGACTGAACACTACCCAAAAGAAATTTATGAACAGTGCCCAGAAGATGTTTAACAATTCACATATCTTTCTCTAAAGATATCAGATCAAGGTCATTCTTAGATGGTTTGAAAGAGGACTTCAAGGTCTACAACTTTCTTGAAGACCTTGAAGATAGATTCTATCATCTAGAGGGCCAAAATCGGACCAGAAGATGTAAGATGAACAATACCCAGAAGAAGTTTATTAACAGTGCATAGAACAAATTTCAGCACCAGAAGATATAGAAGGTCAATCATAGGAGATACAAAAGGTCAACCATAAAAGATACTGAATGTCAACCATAGAAGATACAAAAGGTATCAACAGGGTCTTCCTCACATCACCAAGGTTCTAAATCACTGACTACACTCTCGAGAGTACCTCCACTTATAAAGAACATAACTCTCAACTCAGATTTTGAAATTTACATGCCATATACCGTTGGAAAGCTAGGAAATATGCTACAACTTTCTAGAAGAAATCTTTGTCTAATTTAGCCTAGATATGTATAGTCTTACCCTTGAAGTCTGAAAACGAAATTCACCCCTATGGAAGACTTGAGAATTTGCACTGTGCAAATTTGGAATGTCCTGGCCATAACCATTCTGCTACCAAATTGTCTTCATTAAACTCCCAAATCTCAACTCAATAGGGTTTTCAATTAAATTTCCAATGAAGCACAATTACTAAAATTGGTTCTAGAATACTTAGACCCATGCATTTTCTAACTCCATAAACTAAAACCCTTCAAAAAATACAAAAGACTCAAAATTATCTTACCTTGGTTCCTCACCAAATGTAGAGATTTTTAGCTCAAATGGAAGCTCATCTCTTCCTCTATCTTTTTCCCTTCTTGAAACACTTTAAAATCTCTCTCAAGAACAAGAAATGATGAAACCTTAGCTCAACTCTCTTCTTTTCTCTCAAACATCGAAATTCTCTTCTCTTTCTTTCTTATTTTCTCTATCTTCTTCATAACACTCCCACTTTTCTCTTCAATTCAGGTTTCCCACCTTCTTAAAAAGCAAGACTACATTTCTTTCTTCCATTTCTACCCTTAATGAACCCAAAAGCCCCTTTTCCCCCTTCCTTATAGGCTTATGCTCTTTTAACCTTAAGTATCTTGCCAAAAACACCCCTTGAACATTTTTATAACCTTTACACTTTAATTCAACCAACCTATATCATATAATCTTCATAACATCGACATAATAATTAATTTCCACAAATTTTCATAAAGACGTCATAATTAATGTAAATCATACTTATTCACTAAGAAGAAATTTTAGGGGGCCAACATTTCTCATTATACTCACATTTATAAACAATTATACCCAAAATTTCAATGAATGCATGTACAATTATTTTCAAGTGCAACGATTCAATATTCATGTGCATGAGCATATCGCATAATGCATAGGTATGAAAAACATTTCTAATCTCTCAGTGAATCTCTCACATTTAAAACTTTAGCATTAACATGTGTAACGAGATGTTACAGAGACAACATCAAGTCGACACTAAATTCTCTAAATTTTTGGAGAAGTTGAAGAAACTTAATTTCAATTTGTCTTTGGTCGAGGCATTGGAGTGTATGCTCAAGTATCCAAAGTTTCTCAAGGACATATTGACACACAAACACACTTAGGAGGACAACCAGACAGTGACCTTGACGAAGAATTGTAGTTTGATCGTCACACTGCTGATGCTACTGCTCTCCTGAATTTTTCGACCTGAATTTCATTTCCTCCCTATTTACTTTTCTATTCATTTAATGTGTGAGATTGAGATGGGTTGTATGGATATGGATTTTGAGTTGTTAATGATGTTCTAATTTTTCCTTTGGGATTTTGCTTATTTTTAATGTTAATCTAGTTGATTTGTATTTACTTGAGTTAGGTGTTGTGATTGATTGATTTATTTGTGAATTTCAGTAATAAATTGAGGGAGTGAACTGGATAAAAATGATTAGATTGGATTAATGAGAGTTAGGTGATCTAATATACCACTTGATCAATCTAGTCAGTAATTTCATAGAGACAGATCCCGTGCGACACCCGATTATTTATTGAGATGTTTATAACCGATTAGAATTTTGGGTAATTTATGAATTGAGATATCGCAAGTTCATAATTCAATTAGGGTTTACAATTTAGGGAATGGTTATAATTAGAGGGAGAGTAATAAACCCTATGATCATCTAGAATCAACACACTAGAAACACATAAAAGGCTATATTAGCATTAATGATCGGTAAAATCCCCTCTCCCATAACTTGTTTAATTCTCTTTATGGATTTCCATTATTATATTATTTGATTGTTGCTAGTTTGTTTCCATTTTAGTTTACTTTTCAATTAGTATTCAAATTTGAGTCTTAAACAAAACCCAACCTGAATTAAGTGGTGCCTAAGCACAATCTCTGTGGGATGATATCTGCATTTTACTACATGTAAAGGCCCGCATACATGTTGTTTTAAGTGCAAAACAAGTTATTGGTTTTGCAATGAATAAGTATTTGGCACCGTTGCCGAGGATTGTTTTGTTTAGCATCTTGTTTGGTTTAGGTGAGTCTGATTTAAGAGTGTTTGACACTTTCCCTTGAGTTGTTGCAGTCTATGAACACAAGGAGCACAAGAAGGTCTAAGAACTTAGTGAAGAACAAATTTTAGATAGTACAAGGCACGAAAGAGAGCTAAAAAGAGGTAGACTTTAAGACAAAATAAAAAGGAATATGGTAAAAGAAGGAGAGCAAGGAGCAGCTTAGAGGATATTGATGGATTTTATGAGGCCAGCTTTCATTTCTCAACGAGTTGCAAGGCCAACGATTTAGGCCAATAATTTTGAGATCAAGTTGGCACTCGTCAACATACTTCAGATCAGTGTGCAATTTTATAGGCTGTCTAATGAAGGTCCCAAGGCCCATCTTGCCAATTTCTTAAAGATTTATGAAACCTTCAAGTTTAATGGGACGTCAGATGATTCCGTGAGGTTGAGATTGTTTTTTTTTACCTTGAGAGATCAGGCAAAGGCATGGTATATTTCACTTAGTGCAAGCCAAATCACTATGTGGGAGTTGCTAGGCTAAGCTTTCCTAGCTAGGTACTTTCCCTTGACCATGACAACAAGAATCATTAAAGACATCCCTAACTTTCAACAAAGTGATAGGGAGTTATTGTATGAATATTGGGAGAGATTCAAGGAATTACAAAGGAGCTGCCCCCACTATAACCTTCCAAGGGAATTTCTTTCGTAGACATTCTTCAATGGTGTAACTCTTAGCATAAGGGGAATAATGGATGCAGTTGTAGAAGGGTCTTTGATGAGGAAAACCATTGATGCAACTCATGATCTTTTGGAAGAGTTAGTGAGTAAACAAGCGAACAAGGTTCCAAGGAGCAAAAAGGAATAATTCCACTTATCTCGGTAACAACCTTGCACTCGCAAATTGCTTACCTCACCAAGCAGTTGAGCAGTATGCAAGGAGCTTCTTCATCTACAATTAAGACCATGCATTTAGAATGTGAACTATATGAGCAGAACAATCACGACACAACTAAATGTTTCTTGTTAGGAGCGAGTGGTACAGAACAAGTAAATTACTTGGGTGAGCTGTAACAAGGTAACAATACATACTCTAATACTTACAATCCTGGGTGGAAAAACCACCTAATATTTTCATGGAATACTAACAATGCAGGTGGCCAAGTTAAAGCACAAAGAACTCCCAAGTTTTAACAAGATCATCTTGGGTCTTTCGAGAAAAAAATGGACAAGTTAATGGATGTATTGGATTCAAAGTTCTAAAGACAAGACGAAGGTCAGAGAAGACTAGAAGAGAGTCAAAATAGAATGGAGGCAAAGCTTGACCAGATTGATAAGAACCACGCGACATCCATCCATAACTTGGAAGTACATGTAGGTCAACTTGTTCTTGCTTTGTCTTCTAGGAATGCAGGAAGCTTACCAAGCAACACTAAGGCCAATAGAAAGGAGCAACTCAAAGTGATCACACTTAGGAGTTCCAAGCAGTTGGAGGAGTTAAGTGTTTAAAAAGATAATCAACAAAAGAAAAATGTAGAAAAGAAAGAATAAGATAAGCCATATATACCACCACCACCCTACAAGCCTAAGATTCCATATTGGCAGAGGGTGAGAAAACATCAAGTCGACACTCAATTCTACAAATTTTTAGAGAAGTTGAAGAAACTATAGATTAATTTGTCTTTGGTGGAGGCATTGGAGTCTATGCCCAAGAATGCAAAGTTTCTCAAGGACATATTAACACACAAACGCACTTGGGAGGACAATCAGATGGTGAACTTTGACGAAGAATTGTAGTTCAATCATCACTAGCACATTGTCTTCAAAACTACAAGGTCCAATGAGTTTTACTATTCTATGTGTTGGTGATTTTGATTCTTCTAAATGCTTATATGATTTAGGCACAAGTATTAACTTGATGCCTTTGTCTATTTTTAGGAAATTGGGGCTAGGAGATGTCAAGCCAACATCCATGCTCATGGAACTTGCAGATTAATCCATCAAAAGTGGAATATCCTGCCTCCTAAAATTATTAAGAGATTAAATTGTTAGATTGAGTGACATGAGTTATTTCATTGAAGAATTTACGATGTGCATATCATTAACTTGTATAATATCCGTATACACATATGAATCATGATTTAGAAAACATAGCAAGATAGTATATGCATTCAATTAACATATTCTAGGATATGGAACAAAAATTTGAATGTGCATTCAGTTGGATCGGAAAAAGCAAGCATGCTTTTTTTGGAGAAACGGTAGATTTCAAAACTTTTAAGAAATCATTTTGCAGTAGAAGCAACATATCCAAATCATCATGCCAATCCATACATTATATGGTATAAGGAAAATAAAAACATAAACAAGATGTAGAGTATTACCAACTCCTTTGCTACAGCTTTAAATCCTCACTGCACTATCCTCTCCTTCTTCTTATATCCAAATCCTTTGCTTTTGAATATTTTCCTTTAGCAATCTATCTTCTTCCTTGTTGTTATATCCTCAACCAATTTGAATTACCTCTTGTTCTTCAAGGAAAACTAGGTTAACAAAATCCTTTGGTGGAAAAGGATAAGAAATATTTGGAGGAGATTTTCTTAGAAGAAGATGAACCAAAAAATGAAACTCTTTTCACTTAGCAATTTCGGTTCTACCTTGAATGAAAGGAGAGAAGGTGTGAAAAACATACCAGATGTCTTTCTTCC
Organism: Erythroxylum ulei; assembly: GCA_027564395.1. Lineage (NCBI taxonomy): Eukaryota > Viridiplantae > Streptophyta > Magnoliopsida > Malpighiales > Erythroxylaceae > Erythroxylum > Erythroxylum ulei. The sequence continues at coordinate 11,554,919 of JANITX010000010.1, read as the reverse complement.
CACCCAATTTCGGTTATGCATGAATGGAAGAAGAGAGAGGCATCCAATGCATCACTTCTTTCATTAATCAATCATAAAATTGCCAATAAATGAGACTCTCTTCATTTATCTTTAAAATGGCTATATGAAAAGACTATAACCTAAAATTGAATAAGCAAT